>CM033646.1:69461797-69562709 GCA_019512145.1 Engystomops pustulosus
TAGCTAAAACCAAAGTTTTTCCTTTAGACTTCTTTCTATGTCATTGTTAAGGGTTTCAGTTCACAGGAAAATGTAATTTTCATGAGGTTTACATTGTCCGGCATATATGTTGAATGCTTTGTGACTTTTGTGGAATAGTTTGAAGTTAGGGAGACTCCTGGTGGTAGAATGTTGCATGACTTGAATGATTATCTTTTTATTAGGTGAACAATACTCTTTGGGATGTTTGTATTTGTAAAGACAGCACAGTCATGTACATCTTTGAGTTTTTTCTGTATTACAATTTATACTTAGGCCATGGTATTGTGGTTAACAGAAGATAAATTGGCTCGAACTGAGTACTTTTGTTGAGAAAATAAAGCTACATTGAAGGAGAAGGAAGTTTAGTTCCTTATAGGCCTGTTAGTGTTTGCGACAAGAACAATGGAAAACATATTTTCTAGAACATGGAAAAATTTGATTTTCATATGCATGTAGCTTTAAAGGAAGCAAACCATTAATATTAAGTTAAATTAATTTAAACATGTAATATATAAAGCTGAGTGTATGTGTATGTGGGTGTATGTATGTACACATTTAGGAATCTACATTTTTGCATTTACAATCACCAAATTATGCATAGCTACTCTCTGTGATTAAGGGAACATCATATGGTAGGTTTTGAGCCAACATTTTCACCCTATTCTTTCCAAAATACACTTATTAACCACCATATATAGGAGCCATTGTATCCTGGCTGCTGTGGAAGTTAGAAGCTGAACCGTGATTCGTTGCTATTTTGCCACAGGTCATTTATTAGCTCTGAGCTTTGGTGATTTATGTCGGGTAAGATGGATTTGATTGTGTGAAGTAAGAGAAAGGGACAGAGAGTTAGGGGAGGTTTATGAGAAATGTCTGTGGTAAAACCAGTTGCCTATGGAAACCAATCAGAGTCACTGTAATTTTTATACAGCTTTGTGAAAATAGAATTTGATCTGTGATTGCCATGGGAACTAGACTGTTTGCTCTCAGACAATTCTCATAAATCTCCCACAGACAGTGACAGTCAGAGACAGTCATGACAGAGAAAACGGAGTCAGAGCATCGAGACAGTCAGAGACAGAGACGAACAGAGACAGAGACAGTCAGAGACAACACAGACCTAGTCGGGAGACGGAGAAAAACGGAGACATACAGTCAAAAACAAATTCAGAAACAGAGACATAGGAGAAACTAGCCCGTGAGCCCTCTCATCACCGGGACCGCCGCCTTATAAGACGATTATCGGCGTCTAAGATGACCCCAGAGAACAGAAGATTTTTCTGTCTTCAAAATCGTCTATAAGCCGGATATACGGTATCATGAAGTTAAATAAATGTGAGAGAAAAAAAAACAACTTACCTGACCGACAACAGGACGTTTTCCTCCGGCCACCGTTCACACTGAAGTCAGATGGGCAGTTGCTGTATACTACTGGGGGGCTGTGCTGTATACACTGGGGGCTGTACTGTATTACTGGAAGGGTGAGCATTACAAAACTTATACACACCCTTCCATGTAGAATGCGTTTTATCAGCATAAAAAAATAATAATAAACCCTTATTACTCACCTCTCTGGTGGCCCCGATGTGCTGTGCTAGCACCATGCGGCGCCTCAGCAAGAAAGAAGACGGCGCGGACATCGGGGGAGCAGCGCCCGCACATCGGCCCCGGAGGTGAGTATATAAGTTTATTTATTTTTTTTAGCTGGGGTCATCTGCATCTGATCCTACTGGGGCAGTGTTATACTACTGGGGGCAGTGCTGTTAACTACTGGGGGCTGTGCTGTATACACTGGGGGCAGTGCTGTATACTACTGGGGGCTGTGCTGTATACTATGGGGGGCTGTGCTGTATACTACTGGGGGCTGTGCTGGTACTCTACTGGGGCAGTGCTTACTGATACTGGGGGCTGTGCTGTATACTACTGGGGCTGTGCTGTATACTACTGGGCCTGTGCTGTAATGGTAATGTTGTTGTGTTGCCTTATGTTATGAGCGACAGTTTTCCTGCTAATCCTCATGTCATAAGAATTTACATTTAAAAAAGGACCATGTTAAATTCAAATCTGTTTTTTTTTAATTTTCAACGTGTTTTGTATGCGTTGGAAAAGGGGTAGTCTTATACGGCGAATATGATCTTAACTCTATATTTTAAACAGGAAAGTGGGGGGGTCAGTCTTACACACCAGGTTCGTCTATACGCTGGAATATACGGGACATATTTACAAACCACCAAAAATAACAAGCAGAATTGAGAATAAAATATTATAAGCTTCACAAAAAGAGGCATACAATGCTAATTATGTTCTATTACATACATACGTATTATCATTTCGACAGCGTGTACACGTCTATACGATGTATACAAATATATTTAGTCATCCAGACCACTTACTAATACATATTCTGCTTTCTGTTTATTACATACCATCTGTCCCCATCTACAAAAAATTGGGCAATTTGATCAATACCCCAACTTTCCCAGAATCTCGATCCTGAATTTGCTGCAACTCTTTAATAATAATTACTCCATAATGGTGATATATTATACATCGTTCACCATAGTGTTTTTTAACCCAATCCATATTTTACTAAAACACCTACAATTGGTATCCGGCGCTTCGTGAATTTCAACACCCCAGATTCCAAAAAGACAAGCCCATATTAATTCCATATTTACCCTTTGTGCTTAGCTTGGAGTTGCAGTAACCGAACCACGAAATAAAGAATAATTCGGCAATGCCCAGCATCCCTTCCTTTGGGCTTATAAAGATTTCCAATTTAAGTCTCAACCCTCTTCCTGCCCCAGATTAAATCATTCAGAGTCCTCATGAATTTTAAAAATTTGCCATTGATCCATATAGGGTAGCTGTTATATACATGTAACAATTGGGGGTAGCAGATCATTTTAACCAGTGCTACCTGTCTGACTGTGATAATGGTGAATTAGTCCATACAAATATTTTCTTCCGGATTTTTTGTATTAATGGGCATTAGGTATTTCCATACTATTCTTTCGGCTCAACAGCCACTTTAATACCCAATATCTCCTTTGGCCAGTACTGTCAGGTTTCCCCTGTTTTTCAAAAGAGAATTCTCTCACTGGAAGAGAGGGATTTATTACCAATTTACTTTCTAGTCCGAGTATTTACCAAAAATCCGCTATTGTTCCATAATGATCGGAATAGATTCCTCTGTTTGCTCTACTGTAAACAGTATGTCATCATCATACAATATTATTTTATTCCTATGACCCATTACGGCCCCACCCTAAATCCGTGATCATTTCTGCACCTTATTGCTAATGGTTCCAGAACAACACAAATAAGATCGGAGAGATTGGGTCCCTGTCTTGTACCTCTTAAGATGCTAAATTCTTTCGTCAAGCCTTGACCTATTCTAATTTGGCTTTGGTTCCGAGTTAATACCGAATAGAGTTCACAACTGTGTGACACAACCCGTAATCCCTTCAAAACCTCCCAGAGGAAGACCCACTCCACCCGTCGAAGGCCTTAGCGCATCGATCGACAGGATGGAGCGACCCCCCCCCCGGCCCCACTGTATACCTGCAAAGACCTTTCTAATGTTACTAGACAATGTATCTCCTGGGAGAAAAACGGGACTGGTCAGGGTGGATCAAACCCCCCAGCAACAGATGCAATCTTATAACTAGGGCTTCGTATATATTTTTAATATCTGTATTAATAATAAGGGATATTGGCGGTTATATTCTATTTCTGTATTATTTTATTTTTCTTAGGGAAAGTGATATTATTGCCTCATTCATGAAGCCGGTAACCCTTCTTTTCCCGTGAATACTTCAATACGTCTGCTAAATTGAATTAACACCTTCCCACACAGCTCCGATATTAACGCAAAGGGTTATTCCTTCCGACCCAGGGGTTGTGTTTCCCCATATGGTGCCAGGGCTTCCCTCTAAGTCTTTCCCTGTGATTGATTCATCTAATGGTCCCTTTGGTCGGGAGTTTAGCTGCGGGAGTTCAATCCCCTCGAGGTACTCTGTGATCTTATCTACCTACCCCTTGTGTTGATTTGAGGAGTATAACTCAGAAAAAATTAACAAACTCCCTCAATTATATTTTGTCATTGGTCAATTCCCCTCCTAGTCCTAATTACATTTATACCGGGGTTGTGGTCTGGTTTGTACCACCCTAGCTAACATCTACCGGGTTTACCCCCCTCAGTAGATTTCCTATATCCTGCAAAGAAATGGCGTGTTCTGATTTGTCTATTAATTCACTGACAATTCCTATGGCCGTGTTCATTTTTCAAAATTCTCGACATTGGTGTTACTCTAAAAATTTTCCCTACATTTTTATATCTCTTTTAGCTTCCCCTCCTTTAATACTTTTGGTTTTCCTACCCAGTGAATTTTATTATATAAAAAACCCTGAATATGAGACTTTAATGCGTCCCAGAACATCTTTATATCCATATCCCTTTATATCTTCCCAAAATAACTCTATCTCCTCCATCAAAGCTGATCCATACCAATATTGTCAACCAATGTGCATTGATTCTAAAAGGTAATGTATTCCCCCCACTATACACCTTACTTCTTACGTCTTGTACTATGAGTATATGGTTCCGATATGGTATTAGGCTCATATGTCATTTTTTATTATATGTCCATACAGGTCCCATTACCCGGAATCTATCCTAGACATACTTTTATGTGATCTACAAAAAACCGAATATGGTTTTTTTGGGGGGTATTTTTGCCTCCATATGTCCAACCCTACTCATCACAGATCTTTTTCAAGGGTTCTCTCCTTCATTTTCCTAGCGGGATCACATGATATTCTATCTATCCAGATTCATTATACAGTTATAATCTCCACAGGCCAATCTGGACACATTCGGACAGTTGTCCAAACAGCAGCAAGCTGCCTAATGATCTCCGAAGAATACGTGGTGGAATATATACAAAGGCCAGCACACATCTCAACTTTCCATATTGCGTCAATAAAACATATCGACCATATCATCGATTTAGATGTTTATACCTTCAAATCTATTCTCTGGTGAATAACCCTGACTCCCCTGGAAAGATTGTGTGGCAGGAATGGAACTTTTTCCCTATCCATTACGCTCTAAATCTATTTATTGTATTGTGTTAAATGAGTTTCTATTAAGACTACAATGGCTGGGAGGTGCCTGTTTATACATCGAAAAAGAAACTCTTTTAATGCGTTCCCCCATTCCTTGACGTTCCAGGTCAATAGCTTAGTGCTCCCCATGACTCACAGAGAAAAAAAAAAAAAGAATCAAGAAACAAACAACCCCCCCCCCCTCTTACCGGGTTCCCTTCACCTTTATTTGGCCTACAAACCATTTCTTGTAGGTCTCCCCCCCCCCACCTCACCTCTCCATTTCTCCCCCCCTTCCCCTACTGCCACCAGCCTTCCCAATACATATCACAAGATAACTGATCAATCTAACAGTCTCATAACCCCTTTAGATCTAACCACTCCCTCGCCTGTTCTGGGTTTCAAAAAACAAAGCCTCATCCTGGTAGATAACCCTTATTTAGGGAAAAAGAAGACGTATCTTAAATTAGCCTTCTGTAATCTCCTTTGACCCTCAACACAAAACTCTTCCTTTTTTTGCGTTGGTGTTACTCTCTTTAACACCGCATCTCTATCTCTGGACAATAATAACTCACAATAAGAGTCTTGGCCACCCCTTCCAGGAGGAGGCGGTTTACCTGGTACTCTATGCGCCCGTTCTACACAATAAAGGGGATAAATTTTCTTTTCCCACTACTCAGTGAGCCATTTCCATGACACCGATGGGCTTCCCCCTCTGATCTCTCGGCAAGCCGACCACCGTATATTGGCCCTCCGGACCTATCTTCCATCTCATCTAGCTTTTTTTGGAGGGAGCTTCTGCCTTCCTTAAGGTGATTAATCTCTTCTTCAGGCAGCTTACTTCTTTTGTTAATTCACCTTATGTCATTCCCTTTTATTTTTCTTATTCCTTTTAGCTCTCCCTCACGAGGAAAATTTCTTTGTCTCAAATTGGTTCCAATTCCAGGACTGAGCTTTACAATCTTTTATAGCTCGCAAAATTTCAAGGACGAGTCCTTATTCAATGTTACGTTCGTATGCTGACCCACTATCTCTTTCCGCTTCTCTCTATTCCTACTCTGTTCGACCCATTCTCTTCTTGTGCGGTCTCTTCTACATTGATCTGGTGGGCCCCTTAGAGTCTGTCCCTTGTTTCTGACTCACTTTGGCCTTGTCTGGGGTGTTGCCACATTTTATCCAATTTATTCTCTCCCTTAGGGTCACTTTTTCCTTTGGTGGACACCACCCCTTGAGATTTCCTTTTCTCTGACTTATCAACTTTGGGGGCCATTCCCCCTCCTTTTGTCACAAGGTATATTACGGGTTAAGTTTCCTCCCCTAAAAGTAGCCCAGAGGCCCCTGGGGTTCGTCCTCTAAATAGCACCAACTATACACCAAACACACAGCGTACCGAATTAGAAAGACAGAAAATTCAACTCACTGTCTTTTGTTTGCAAGATACACAGTACGTAAGGGATCAATCCCAGGTTACACAGAGCATCCGGACATTTTCACCCTATTCTTTCCAAAATACACTTATTAACCACCATATATAGGAGCCATTGTATCCTGGCTGCTGTGGAAGTTAGAAGCTGAACCGTGATTCGTTGCTATTTTGCCACAGGTCATTTATATGAGCTCTGAGCTTTGGTGATTATGTCGGGTAAGATGGATTTGATTGTGTGAAGTAAGCAGGAAAGGGACAGAGAGATAGGGGGAGGTTTATGAGAAATGTCTGTGGTAAAACCAGTTGCCTATGGAAACCAATCAGAGATCAACTGTAATTTTATAACCAGCTTTGTGAAAATAGAATTTGATCTGTGATTTGCCATGGGCAACTAGAACTGTTCTGCTCTCAGACACTTCTCATAAATCTCCCCACAGACAAAGTGACAGTCAGAGACAGTCAATGACAGAGAAAACCGGAGTCAGAGACAATCGGAGACAGTCAGAGACAGAGACTAACAGAGACAGAGACAGTCAGAGACAAACAGTCAGACATAGTCGGAGAAAGACGGAGACATAAACAGTCAAAGACAAACAGTCAGAAACAGAGACATATGGAGAAACTAGCCCGTGAGCCCTCTCCATGCACCGGGACCGCCGCCGTATAAGACGATTATCGGCGTATAAGATGACCCCAGAGAAGACAGAAGATTTTTCTGTCTTCAAAAGTCGTCTTATACGCCGGTATATACGGTATATGAAGTTATAAATAAAATGTTGATAAAAAAAAAAAACTTACCTGGACCGACACAGGACGTTTTCCTCCGGCCACCGTTCACACTGAAGTCAGATGGGCAGTGCTGTATACTACTGGGGGCTGTGCTGTATACTACTGGGGGCTGTGCTGTATACTACTGGAAGGGTGAGCTGTACAAACTTTATACACCCTTCCATTGTAGAATTGCGTTTTATCAGCATTAAAAAAAAATAATAATAAACTTATATACTCACCCTCTGGTGGCCCCGATGTGCTGTGCTAGCACCAGGCGGCGCCCAGCAAAGAAAGAAGACGGCGCGGACATCGGGGGAGCAGCGCCCGCACATCGGGGCCCCGAGAGGTGAGTATATAAGTTTATTTTATTTTTTTTATGCTGGGCAGTGCTGTATACTACTGGGGGCAGTGTTACTTGGATACTACTGGGGGTGTGCAGTGCTGGTTATACTACGGGGGCCGTGCGTATACTACTGGGGCTGTGCTGTATACTACTGGGCGGCGTGCCGTATATACTGGGGCTGGCTGGATACTACTGGGGGCTGTGCTGAGCAGGAGAAGAAGGGGGGGGGAGGCCGCCAGACGCTCTCAACTCCTCTCCCAGTCACTATACCCCCCCTAATATCACCCTTTCCTATTTTGCACAGCTGACTTCTTGCGCGTCTACCCCTCGCTTATATACTGGGGGGCAGGGCCTTAACACTGGGGGCTGTGCTGTATACTACTGGGGGCTGTGCTGTATACTACTGGGGCCTGTGCTGTAATGGTAATGTTGTTGTTGTATGCCTTATGTTTATGAGCGACAGTTTTCCTGCTATATACCTGCATGTCATAAGAATTTACATTTAAAAAAGGACCATGTTAAATTCAAATCTGTTTTTTTTTTTAATTTTTACCGGTGTTTTGTATGCGTTGGAAAAGGGGTAGTCTTATACGGCGAATATATCTTAAACTCTATATTTTAAACAGGAAAGTAGGGGGGTCGTCTTATACACCAGGTCGTCTTATACGCTGGAATATACGGTACATATTTAACAAACCACCAAAAATAACAAGCAGAATTGTAGAATAAAATATTATAAGCTTCACAAAAAGAGGCATACAATGCCTAATTATAGGTTCTATTACGATACATACTGTATTATCATTTCGACAACGTGTACACGTATACATGTATACAAATATAATTTAGTCATCCAGACCAACTTACTAATACATATTCTGCTTTCTGTTTATTACATACCATCTGTCCCCATCTACAAAAATTTGGGCAATTTGATCAATACCCCTACTTTCCCAGAATCTCCGATCCTTGAATTGCTGCAACTCTTTTAAATAATAATTACTCCATAATGGTGAATATATTATACTATCGTTCAGCTCATATTGTTTTTTAACCCAATCCCATATTTTACTAAAACACCTACAAATTGGTATCCGTGCTAGTTCTGTGAATTTCAACACCCCAGATTCCAAAAAGACAAGCCCACTATTAAATTCCATATTTACCCTTTGTGCATTAGCTTGGAGTTGCAGTACCGAAGCCACGAAATAAAGAAATAAATTCGGCAATGCCCAGCATCCCTTTCCTTTGGGCTTATAAAGATGTTCCAATTTAAGTCTCACCCTCTTCCTGCCCCAGATTAACTCATTCAGGAGTCTCTCAATGATTTTAAAAAATTTGCCATTGATCCATATAGGTGTAGCTGTTGTAGCATGTAACAATTGGGGTAGCAAGATCATTTTAACCAGTGCTAACCTGTCTGACTGTGATAATGGTAATTTAGTCCATACAAATATTTTCTTCCGGATTTTTTGTATTAATGGCATTAGGTTATTTCCAATATATTCTTTCGGCTCAACAGCCACTTTAATACCCAAATATCTCCTTTGGCCAGTACTGTCAGGTTTCCCCTGTTTTCAAAAGAGAATTCATCCACTGGAAGAAGAGAGGATTTATTCCAATTTACTTCTAGTCCAGAGTATTTACCAAAATCCGCTATTGTATCCATAATGATCGGAATAGATTCCTCTGTTTGCTCTACTGTAAACAGTATGTCATCAGCATACAATAGTATTTTATCCTCTGACCCATTACGGCCCCACCCTAAAATGCCTGTATCATTTCTGCACCTTATTGCTAATGGTTCCAGAAACAACACAAATAAGATCGGAGAGATTGGACGTCCCTGTCTTGTACCTCTTAAGATGCTAAATTCTTCCGTCAAGCCTTGACCTATTCTAATTTTGGCCTTTGGTTCCGAGTATAATAATCGAATATAGTTCACAAACTGTGTACCAAACCCGAATCCCTTCAAAACCTCCCAGAGGAAGACCCACTCCACCCTGTCGAAGGCCTTAGCCGCATCTATCGACAGGATGGAGCGCCCCCTTCCCCCCCGGCCCAACTGTATACCTGCAAAGACCTTTCTAATGTTACTAGACATGTATCTCCCTGGGAGAAAACTGGACTGGTCAGGGTGGATCAACCCCCCAGCAACAGATTGCAATCTTATACATAGGGCTTTCGTATATATTTTAATATCTGTATTAATAAGGGATATTGGACGGTATGATTCTATTTCTGTATTAATTTTATTTTTCTTAGGGATAAGTGATATTATTGCCTCATTCATTGAAGCCGGTAACCCTTCTTTTCCCAGTGAATACTTCAATACGTCTGCTAAAATCGGAATTAACACCTTCCCACATCTCCGATATAACTCAAAGGGTATTCCATCCGACCCAGGGGTTGTGTTTCCCACTATGGTGCCAAGGGCTTCCTCTAAGTCTTTCCCCGTGATTCATCTAATTGTCCCTTTTGGTCGGGGGTTAGCTGCGGGAGTTCAATCCCTTCGAGGTACTCTGTGATCTTATCTACCCCTTGTGTTGGATTTGAGGAGTATAACTCAGAAAAAAAATTAACAAACTCCCTCTGAATTATATTTTTGTCATTGGTCAAATTCCCCTCCCTAGTCCTAATTACATTTATACCGGGGTTGTGGTCTTGGTTTTGTACCACCCTAGCTAACATCCTACCGGGTTTACCCCCCTCATAGTATTTCCTATATCCTGCAAAGAAATTGGCGTGTTCTGATTTGTCTATTAATTCATCTGACAATTCCTTATGGGCCGTGTTCAATTTTTCAAAATTCTCGACATTTGGTGTTACTCTAAAATTTTCCCTACATTTTTTAATATTCTCTTTTAGCTTCCCTTCCTTTATACGTTTGGTTTTCCTAGCCCAGTGAATTTTATTATATAAAAAACCCTGAATATGAGACTTTAATGCGTCCCAGACAATCTTTATATCCATATTCCCTTTATTATCTTCCCAAAATAACTCTATCTCCTCCATCAAAGCTTGATCCATATCCAATATTGTCAACCAATGTGCATTGATTCTAAAAGGTAATGTATTCCCCCCACTAATACACTTACTTCTTACGTCTAGTACTATGAGATAATGGTCCGATATGGTATTAGGCTCATATGTCATTTTTATTATATGTTCCATACAGGTCCCATTACCCAGGGCAAGATCTATCCTAGACATACTTTTATGTGATCTACAAAAAAACACGAATATGGTTTTTTTGGGGGGTATTTTTGCCTCCATATGTCTAACAGCCCTACCTCATCACAGATCTTTTTCAAGGGTGTCTCTCCTTCTATTTTCCTAGCGGGATCACATGATATTCTATCTATCTCAGGATTCATTATACAGTTATAATCTCCACAGGCCAATACTGGACAATTCGGACAGTTGTCCAAAAACAGCAGCAAGTGCCTAATGATCTCCGAAGAATACGTTGGTGGAATATATACAAAGGCCAGCACACATCTCAAGCTTTCCAATATTGCGTCAATAAAAACATATCGACCATAATCATCAGATTTAGATTTTAATACCTTCAAATCTATTCTCTGGTGAATTAAAACACTGACTCCCCTGGAAAGATTGGTGTGGCAGGAATGGAACTGTTTCCCTATCCATTTACGCTCTAATCTATTTATTGTTTCTTGTGTTAAATGAGTTTCTATTAAGACTACAATGGCTGGGAGGTGCCTGTTTATACAGTCGAAAATAGAAACTCTTTTAATGCGTTCCCCCATTCCTCTGACGTTCCAGGTCAATAGCTTAGTGCTCCCCATGACTCAACAGAGAAAAAAAAAAAAAAAAGAATCCGAAAACAAACAACCCCCCCCCCCCTCTTACCGGGTTCCCTTCACCTTTATTTGGCCTACAAACCATTTCTTGTAGGTCTCCCCCCCCCCCACCTCACCTCTCCATTTCTCCCCCTCCCTTCGCCCTACTGCCACCAGCCTTCCCAATACATAGTCACAAGGATAACTGATCAATCTAACAGTCTCATAACCCCTTTAGATCTAACCACTCCATCGCCTGTTCTGGGGTTTCAAAAAACAAAGCCTCATCCTGGTAGATAACCCTTAATTTAGAGGGAAAAAGAAGAGCGTATCTTAAATTAGCCTTCTGTAATCTCCTTTTGACCTCAACAAAACTCTTCCTTTTATTTTGCGTGGTTACTCTCTTTAACACCGCATCTCTATCTCTGGACAATAATAACTTCACAATAAGATGTCTTGGCCCCACTCCAGGAGGAGGCGGTTTACCTGGTACTCTATGCGCCCGTTCTACACAAAATAAAGGGGATAAATTTTCTTTTCCCACTATCTCAGTGAGCCATTTCTCCATGAACTCGATGGGCTTCCCCCCTCTGATCTCTCCGGCAAGCCGACCACCCGTATATTGGCCCTCCGGGACCTATCTTCCATCTCATCTAGCTTTTTTTGGAGGGAGCTTCTGCCTTCCTTAAGGTGATTAATCTCTTTCTTCAGGCAGCTTACTTCTTTTGTTAATTCACCTTATTGTCATTCCCTTTAAGTTTTTCTCTTATTCCTTTTAGCTCTCCCTTCATCGAGGAAATTTCTGTCTCAAATTTGTTCATCAATTCCAGGACTGAGGCTTTACAATCTTTTATAGCTCGCAAAATTTCAAGGACCGAGTCCTTATTCAATGTTACGTTCGTATCTGACCCACTATCTCTTTCCGCTTCCTCTATTCCTACTCTGTTCGACCCATTCTCTTCTTGTGCGGTCTCTTCTACATTTGATCTGGTGGGCCCCTTAGAGTCTGTCCCTTGTTTCTGACTCACTTTGGTCCTTGTCTGGGGTGATTGCCACATTTTATCCAATTTATTCTCTCCCTTTAGGGTCACTTTTTCCTTTGGTGACACCACCCCTTGAGATTTCCTTTTCTCTGACTTATCAACTTTGGGTGCCATTCCCCCTTCCTTTTGTCTCACAAGTGTATATTACGGGTTAAGTTTCCTCCCCTAAAAATAGCCCAAGAGGCCACCTGGGAGTTCGTCCTTCTAAACAGCACCAACTTATACCAACACAGCGTACCGAATTAAACAGACAGAAAATTCAACTTCACTGTCTGTTAGTTGCAAGATACACAGATACGTTAAGGGATCAATCCCAGGTTACACAGAGCATCCGAAACCGGAGGGTCACATGATACACATTACCTGTTATATGTTACATATTAGGCGTGTTACACAAAAGGCTCCAGAGACAATGTCACTGTATTTGCATTTCCCTCCCTCCCAGTAACAAAGCGAACAAGAACAAAGATATGCAGTATACAATAGGGTCAGCCAGCAAAGGGTTCAATGCTTGACAGTGCATCAATGAATATAGGTCAAGCGTGCACTAGATGCGGAGAGAAGGTTAATAGCTGAGGAGAGAGGGTTAGTAACTGCAGGTTATCCAGTTGGCAGAGGCAACGAAACATCTTGGAAGCAACACTTTGCCCATTCACGTTCCCGGTTCTGATCTGTAGCTTTAAATAGGGCTCGCAAAAAATGTCTATCCGAAAAACCACTGCAAAGTCGATTATATTAGCCAATTGTTCCTCCCCTATTCCAGGGGCACACAGTATTAATCAACTCACACTTGATACATACAATCGGTGATATTCAAGCTTTAAATGTCTAATGTCAGTAGACAAGCAGCAGCGGCTAGAGTACGGGTTGAAGTATCAACCATTATCAAATTTCTTATTGCTTTTAGTAACAGTCAGACAGGGCACATATTCCTTGAGTGCTCATTCCTTGCTTCAAAGCTTTGTACAGTTTTATACAGCCAACTACAGCCCCTTCTCGCCTAGCACACAGTAGGTAGATGTTAGTAAGCAGGCTCAATGCAAATCCAAAAAGAGGAGTTAGTAGCTAAAGATTTCCGCATTAAGCAGAAGCACGAAGAGAGCGGTTAAATTCCAACATATAATAGGGTATCTCACCACCTTCAGCCTACTGGCCATATATTCGTGTCTCAGGCGTCCGCGTATAATGGTCACTCCGATCCTTGGCCTCTCCACCGAACCATCACCAACAGCATCTCTGTGGCCATCCATCTGCACCGAGGATCTCACAGGGCTGCGGCGGGAGGAGGAGGAGCGGTGAGCGGCATCCTCACGTCATACCGCTTCCGGTCGCCAGCCTGCTTCGGTCCAGGTAAGTTAATATGAAGAAAGTAGGAAATCCAGCACTCATATTTTCTATAATTTTGACTCAATTAAAAATAGAAAAAAATATGACACATAAACAAAAAAATAGTAAGCTTACATAAAATAAAAAATAAATCACAGATGGACCTACGCGTTTCGGACGTTTTACATTTCGTCCTTAGTCATGGTCTGACCATGACTAAGGATAAAATGTAAAATGTCCGAAATGCGTAAAAATAGAATTACTGTTGTTGTGCTGTGGGTGCAACAGATCCAACCCGGCTCCCTGGAGATTGATTCCAGCCAAGCTAAGGTCTAGTATGACCTTTGTGGGACTTAAAGTAAAAAGACAGGCCTAGTATATTACTTTGCAAAAGTATTTAAATTACAAAATTAATTAAGCAAACAAAACATTGGCTCTCTCAGGTGAACAAGATCTGACAGCTCATTTAGCCCGTTTCTGTTTTAGATTACTACCAAATGGTTCTCAGAATCCTGAGAGACTATTCCAGCTATAAAGAGACTATGAGGAAGAAGAAATTGACTAGTCCACTCACCCTCACAGGAGAGTTCATAGACTGTACCAATTCCTCCACGTACCCTGAGAGAAAGAAGAACCAACTGATCCTCTCCTTCACAGGAAATGCAATAGACCAGGTCACTCCATTTCCTTCAAGAAATGACTCTCTGGTGCTGCAAGGAGCATCTTCCTCACAGTGAATTCCACCATGAACTTAACTTTTTAAGTTGGAGTCTTCTGAGCAGTTTCGGGAGTTATTGGACATTGCTTCATTTGCCTATTTTATGTAACTTGAAGAAACCAGGAAGAAGAGAACCACAATCCTCACCTTCCCCATTATCCTCTTACGATTGTATTTTTTCAATTAAGCTTTGGGTGCTTTTGTACAATGCCCATGCTGCATCATTTTACACATTGTACATAAGTTGTGTGTGGATATTTTTTAATAAAGCTCTTTTCAATAAAAAAAACCCTGTACTTTGCGTCTAGCAGTGCTAGGAGGAATCTTAATGTTATTGTGTGCTCTTGTACAAAGCCAATGCCGCATGATGGCACACACTGTAAGTTTTTTGTCCATTTTTTTTTTATTAATATCTTTTTAATTAAAATAAAACTGTACTTTGTGTCTGTAGCACTAAGAGTGAATCTTAATTTATTGTGCGCTCTTGTACAAAGCCCATGCTGTGTCATGACACACATTGGGGGGATTTATAAATGCACTTGCACCAAAATTGTGGTGGTTTTGTGCCAATAACACTGTCTAAAATGCCTTGCACCACAGTTATCAAGGCTTTTTGATGCTTTTTTGGGGCTTGTCTTGCAGAAATCGTCCATGCGGCCGAAATTCTGGCGCACAGTTTTGAACAACTATAAGTAGGTCTGAAGTAGGAACTGCACATACTGCACCTGAATTCATCATGACAGTGATAAATCTGGTGCAGCAAAAGACAAGTGTTTTCCTGCTAGAAACTGGCAGAACCTGAAACACATTGTAAAATACCCCCCTCCCCCATTGTCTGTAAGTTCTTTGTGAAAAAAGATACACAGCAGCTTATCATTGAAGAGAAAATTGGTAAAGTTCTCTCTCAAGAAGAACTCCCTGAGCCTCAGGGGCATAACTTGAGGGGTTGCAAAGTGTGCGGTCGCAGCCAGGCCCAAGAGTCTTAGGGGGCCCATAAACTGTTACTTTCCCATATGAGGAGACTATTATTATAAACCATAGATTATCTTAGGGGGCCTGGTACAGACTTTTCACTGGGGCCCGTCAACTTCAAGTTATGCCACCGCTGAGCCTAGTAAATTGCTGAGCCTAGCAATTTTCGTGTATAGTAAATAGCCTCTTACTTAGCCAAACCAGTTCCCTAAGCTGTATTGAACAGAAGCAACCACATTGAAACAGCTCTGTCTATAGTTGGGAAACTGTTCCTACTGGAATAGATATACTGCTTTGGCTTTAAACCCACATCATGTCATTAGGCTTCTTGAAAGTCATGACTGATATTAGGGGGGCTTCCTTTCAGGGTAGCAAAAAGTTTCATTGTTTTCCTTGTCCCATCTTTGAAAACATATTTGCATTTTTTCCCACTATCCCCTAGTGGAGGATGACCGATTTGGCAAGCTCAGTGCAGCACTGCAGAATCTGTGTGTGCTATATACACTCACCGGCCACTTTATTAGGTACACCATGCTAGTAACGGGTTGGACCCCCTTTTGCCTTCAGAACTGCCTCAATTCTTCGTGGCATAGATTCAACAAGGTGCTGGAAGCATTCCTCAGAGATTTTGGTCCATATTGACATGATGGCATCACACAGTCAATGTAGCACATTTAGTGATCGGTTTCTGCATATGAAATGTAGAACAAATCGTTTTAAAAACTCCTTTATACCTAGGGCAATTGTATTAGTGAACATGGGCAAGTAATTAATATTCGTAACCATGGTGTTTTTTACTTTTTACTGTTTTTTTTTTTAAAAATAACTTTTATTATCTATTTGTATATGTATGTTGTTTTTTTACTTGTTTGTATATGTACAATTGTGATCATGAATGGAGGTGTTGTTGTTGTCGTTGTGACAAAGTCAATTTCCCCTGTGGGGACAATGAAGCATTCTATTCTATTCTATTCTATTCTAAAACAATAAAAATTCCCGGACATGTATTTTGTAACTAATACCCAATATCCCCGGAACAGAGGATGCCAATCTGTATTATTCTAAGTCTGCAAACTTTCTCCTGATCTTCTACAGGAGGAGGCAGAGATTCTATACGTCACTGTGAAACTTCTACTTTCACTTTCTCCCGAGAGGTCTGACTCAGTGTCTGAGAGAATGAGGCGTGGTGACTTCCAGTGACACACAGTAAGGCTATATTCACACTGCCGTTGCCCGCCCGTACCGTACCGTAGCGGGCAACGGCAGTGTACGGGGAGAGGAGGTGAGCGCAGCTCACCCCCTCCCCTTTCCATAGGAATTAATGGCGCACGCCGCCGTACTACGGAGAAAGATAGGACAGGTCATATCTTTTTCCGGGTACGGAACGGAACGGTGCCGTACCGCTCCCGTAGGGCTCCGTGCGCCCATTGACGTCTATGGAGGACGTATATTGGCCGTATATATGTCAGCTATATATATACACTCACCGGCCACTTTATTAAGTACACCATGCTAGTAACGGGTTGGACCCCCTTTTGCCTTCAGAACTGCCTCAATTCTTTGTGGCATAGATTCAACAAGGTGCTGGAAGCATTCCTCAGAGATTTTGGTCCATATTGACATGATGGCATCACACAGTTGCCACAGATTTGTCGGCTGCACATCCATGATGCGAATCTCCCGTTCCACCACATCCCAAAGATGCTCTATTGGATTGAGATCTGGTGACTGTGGAGGCCATTTGAGTACTAGTGAACCACGTGGTCATGTTCAAGAAACCAGTCCTGAGATGATTCCAGCTTATGACATGCGCATTATCCCTGCTGAAAGTAGCCATCAGATGTGGGTACATTGTGTGGTCATAAAGGGATGTGACTGTCAGCAACAATACTCAGGTAGGCTGTGGCTTGCACGATGCTCAATTGGTACCAAGGGGCCCAATAGTGCCAAAAAATATTCCCCACGCCATAACCACCACCACCACCTGAACCGTTGATACAAGGCAGATGGAGCCATGCTTTCATGTTGTTGTCACCCAAATTCTGTACCCTAACCATGCCGAAATCGAGACTTCATCGGACCGGCAACGTTTTCTAATCTTCTGTCCAATTTCATGAGCTTGTGCAAATTGTAGCCTCTAGTTTCCTGTTCTTAGCTGAAAGGAGTGGCAGCCCGGTGTGGTCTTCTGTCTGCTGTAGCCCATCCTGCTCAAAGTGAAACTGGCCGAGTGACTCTGCTCTTGGTGTAAACGGAGTGGCGATTTTGAGTCACTGTTGCCAATTCTCCCCGGAGCTCAAAGACACACAACACACCAAAAAATCGGGCCCATCCGCCTCCTGTCAGCCTCTCCAAATCACCAAGGCATTTCCGCCCACAGAACTGCCGCTCACTGGATGTTTTTTCCTTTTCGGACCATTCTCTGTAAACCCTAGAGATGGTTGTGCGTGAAAATCCCAGTAGATCAGCAGTTTCTGAAATACTCAGACCAGCCCTTCTGGCACCAACAACCATGTCACAATCAAAGGCACTCAAATCACCTTTCTTCCCCATACTGATGCTCGGTTTGAACTGCAGGAGATTGGGGCAGATTTATCAAGTGTCTGAAAGTCAGAATATTTCCAATTGCCCATGGCAACCAATCACAGCTACCCTTTAAAATACTCATGAGCACTGATGAAATGAAAGCTGAGCTGTGATTGGTTGCCATGGGCAATTGGAAATATTCTGACTTTCAGACTGCTTGATAAATCTGCCCCATTGTCTTGACCTTGTCTACATGTCTAAATGCACTGAGTTGCCGCCATGTGATTGGCTGATTAGAAATTAAGTGTTGACGAGCAGTTGGACAGGTGTACCTAATAAAGTGGCCGGTGAGTGTAAATAAAGGAATCATTATTATTATCAATGGCTATACGTTTCCACATGCCTACATGACGGCCTCAATTGGCAAAATCTCCATAAGAAGAACTCTTATTTCCTGACCCTTAGCCAAACCGGTTCCCTATGCTGTATTGAATAGATTCAACCAAAAACAGTGCTGTCTGCAGTTGGAAATCTGCTTCCTCTGGAATTGCATTTGTTCTAAGAATGACTCTTTGGTCAGGGCCTGTTGAAAGCCCTGGAACACGAACAACATCATTCTGTGCCTAGGAACATCATGACTTGCCATGCAGGTCTTTATGGATTATTCCAGGGCACCCACACAGTAAGCGCCATCCAGGATGCCTGGCGTCTTATGAACTCCTACAAAGACAGCTTGTGCTACGCCTAAATGTGCCTCACCATGCACAGAGAAACTTTGTCTATCCAGGACTGTCACCGGCTAGTCACGAGCCAGCTCAGAGATTACGCCTCATTTGACAGCAGGATGGGCTCAAAAGAAGAGGACTGACAAGACCACTCTTCCACCTTGTTTTGCTTGTGTCATCTTGGAGCAAATTGAGCACTTTTTGGGTGTTATGGGACTTTGCCTCATCTATACAGATTGAGGCATCCAGGAAGTAGAAGACTCACAATCCTCTCCTTCCCCCATCTCCCTTTTGTGTCTTATTTTAAAATAAAAATAAAATAAAGCTTCGGGCCTGTGACCAAATTACCCTGCATCCCCCTCTCTTCCCTTTTCCCCATCTTCTTTCCGGTTACAGGTCGTCGGCGTAATTGAAAAACGTATGCAGTTTTGTTTGCTTGAGCTTGTATGCTAGAGCAGCACTGTATTCTAACATAGTGTATCTTAATTTATTGTGTGCTTTGTACAAAGCCCATGCTGCGTCATGGCACACACTGTCTGTGAGTTTTACTGTGTACATATCTGCATATCTCTTATATCTTTGTCTTGTGTCTATTTATTGCCTTTACATTGGATGCTGTCGAATGAGTGCCCCTCTGTTTTTTATTTTTTTATCTATATTAGTTGTTTCAAAAGAAATATGTTTTTTTTTATTTTACACTTTCAAGATGCTGTGTGACATCCAGAAGTCAAAAGTGTATTATAATATATATTACACAACAAGATCATGATTGCAGTGCCTATACATTGGGCCTATACTTAGCGACTCCCACTGAACACTAAAAACAAGTTGGAGACTGAGAATTCTGGGCTTTGAATCTATTGATTTTTTCACTAATACTGTGGTCAGTAATCCATCAAAAATACATTCTTCTCCGTCAACAACATCCTTCCTGAAAGGCTCAAATATGAGTGGTGAAGTACTTGATATTGACAGATACCACTGTCCGCATTACTCTGAAATGTAAGGAATATTCACACATGTTCACTTAAAGACAATGTAGCAGATCTAATAATCAATACAAAAGATACACAAATTCAATCCATGCAGTACAGACCAGCTACATTGAGGAAACAGACCACAAGACTGCAGCATCAACATTGGAGATCTGAAGTCACAACTGAAGACGAGCAGTTTTCTATACCTTGACTTTTGTATTGAATACAATAATGTAGCTCCATACTTTTAAGGTCAATATATGACATCACTCCCAGTAAGAGGTAGTCATTACAATTAGTAATTGACCAAGTCAATGCCCCCTTGTTAAGTATACGGAATGGATGGCATGTATTATTTTGGCGCTAGGTGTTGTTTTTTGGTGCCTGATTTGCAGTGTGATTTTATATTGTGTAGCACGGTCTTGATATATTTAGTGTACTGTAAGATGGTAAGATTAACTAATAAGCATTAGAAATGACAAACCACATTCATGAAGGGCTTTCGATGTAAGTATACTTGCTTTTTGTTGGTCTAATTATGTGCCAAAATAAGTGTTGGGAAACTAGAAGTGCTGGAAAACTGATCTGAACCAAAATTGAAAGATGTGACTGTCAGAAAAGAAACTAAATTGTGGCATCGTCTCTAACGCGTTGGCAAAAGATGTCAATGGGAGAGCCAGCGGGCAAGGGGGGACAAAAGGAAGATCTGACACCCTGTTTGAAAACTTCAACCTCCACTACAGAGTCTGGGCTATCTAATTCGGCTTGTACTGTTGGTTCACCCGGTAATGTAGTATTCTCCAGACTCAAAAGGCACTCGATAACAGGTAGGTCCAGGTGTGGGGTAGCATCAGGGGGGGAGAAACCCAATGGTCCAACAACCGCTGGGATTTCACCCTCCCTACGACTCCTTGTGATGCCCCCACCGCCACCCCCGTCTACATCGGCCTGGAACATCTTATGTAGACTCAGTTTGCGTATGCTTTTAAACAAATCAACTTCAAATTGTATAGGGTCAAAAGAGTTGGTAACCGCAAAATTGAGACCCTTCTTAAGGACAGATAAGCATTCATCAGACAGAGTTAAGTTAGTAAGGTTAATGACATTACTATCTCTAGTGTCCTCGATGGCTATGGGGACATCACATCTCGATTCTGGGATAAGGGGGGAATCAAAAAGTGTAAGGTTAGTAAGGTGTTCCGGACAGTCCAATTTGGCTGAACGGGATGCCCCCCGATCGGTCAAGTCAACTGTTTCACAGTTGGGTGTGTTAGTGGATACAACTGTGTTACTAGGAAAGTCACCTGTGGAATTCATCGCCACGAGACCTGCTTCCTCTTCCGATAGGGGTAACGATTTTTTCTTCCTCCGTCTCCCCCTCCGGATGCGCCTCCTAAAGGGACCGCCGACGTAGATGTGTCCATCGCGGTCCCTCCGCTAGTAGCGGGGGTAGTCGTGGTTGTCTCGCGATCTCCGAGTCTTTCGTCGGACAAACTTGAGTCCGATTCCGTAGTCCAGAACTCCGAATTTTTAGTTTTCCTTTTCCTAGGGTTGTTCATGCCTTTTCTGGGATTGTGTCTTTTAACGGAGTTCCATTCAAAGATAGCTCCTTGCTCGAAGTCTATCTTATCGCGCACAAATTTGTCTCTTTTCTTCTCTTTTATGTCCATTTGTGTAACCACAAGCTTTTTCTCCAATTTTTTCGAGAAGGTTGAGAAGGCATTCTCCCCTAATCTTGTTCTTAATTCAGTCTTCGCTTTGCAGAGTTCATCAGTAATCGCTGCATATTCCATTTCGTTTCTATTTAGAACTAATCGCATCAGACTCAAAGAGTGTTCCAAATGTAGGTCTTTCCATTTCTTAATGAAGGTCTCATCGTCTGTATACTGAGCCGGCATTTTGTACATTCTAAGGCCTCTTGGTACACGGTTACTCTCACTGTACGACCTTAGAGAGTGGTTAGTCCAAAAGAGTCTCACCTCTTTGTCGGCCAGTAATGTCACCCGATGTTCCAGAGCTTTAGTGCTCATCATCAGCAAGTTGTCCTTATTGTTGCATTCCTTGAAAAAGGCCCCCGCATCTTCTCTACCTGTACTAAGCAACACCTCTGGCGATTCCACACCTGACAGGCTTTCCATAATGTCCGTGATATAAATAACAATTGAGTTGCCGATTCGGGTCTGGTCGATGTGCTCAGGGACAATGTGTATACAAAGGATAGTCAAGCATTCAAGCAACAAAGGAGACAGTAGTCCGGCACCATACGACCCCAATAATGCCTGGGTCTCGACAGCAGCACGGCCGACTATAGGCAGGGTGGTCACGCCTTCTTGCACAACTAGGAATACGGTGGTGCTCAGCAGGAGCGAAGATAATCCAAGTAGAAATATAAAGAAATTCAGCGGCACTCACCATCCAGTGCGAGGAGTACTTTATTGAGGTGTGGACAGGTACAGAGCGGGGCCAAGCGGCGACGGGCCGTTTCGCGCTAGACTAGCGCATTCTCAAGCCGAATGACGTCACCTCCCGGCGCCGCGCACCTTATATGCGTCGGGGCCGGTCGGCGGTGTCATGGAAACAATAATACAACAATAGGCATTAAAATAAAAGTGAATGTGATAGTTAAAATATGTACAAAATAACAATATTAAAACCACGCCAACACTATGTGTCGGTACTCGGACCTGCTGTTAGGAATGAGTAATAGACATGGAGCGCAATAATGACCTCAGGGTGGAACATTGTATACAGAGTCAAATGGACAAAAAATATATATAGTAGATATCGAAAGAGGAGTCTACACCTGGAGCAGCGGTAAGTACATTTATAAGAAGCAGCTATAATCGTTTCTGTCATTCAGACCTAGGGCACCCGTGGCGTTGAACCGGATGATCTGCTTGCTTTCTTGTCTAAGTAGCTGTTTTTTTCTGTCCCCACCAAGGGGATCCACTTTAACCTGCTCTACCCCTGCGAAGCGTAGAACCCGTGGGTCTCCGCCGTGCTGTTCTTTTACATGGTCGATCAGTCTGGGGCAACCGTCCCCCGTGCCGATAGATTTGTAATGTTCCCTGAACCTAACATATAACTTACGTATTGTTTTTCCAATGTAGAATAATTTGCATGGGCAGAAGATAATGTAGACTACATATGTGGATTTACATGAAATGAATGACTTGACCCTATGTGTGACGCCTCCCAGTTGGATAGTTTTGAGCTGACTGTTGTATTCGCAAAATTTGCAAGACCCACATCTGAAGTTACCCATGGGGACACTTCTGTCCAACCAGGATAAATTCTGTGTGGAGAAATGGCTACGTACTAGCATGCCTCTGACTGTAGGACACCGTCTGAAGGCGATGCAGGGGCGTTCGCTAGTAATGTCTTTGAGTTGGGGATCCTGACCTAGGATACTCCAGTTCTTAGCGATAGCCTGACGTATGGCTCTTTCACAGGGATTAAACTCAAACGAGAAAGTGAGCTTTTTTCTTCTTTTCAAAAGTTTTTGGCCCCCTGTGTATAGCCTCTTTTTCTGTCTGGAATCAGGATCCAACAGGTCTTTTTGGGACAACATAGAAGCTTTTTTATAGGCCTCTAAAATGATCTCGTTGGGGTAACCCCTAGCCATAAGTCGTTCACCTAGTTCCTTCGCTTGTTGGCAAAATAAAGTGTCATTACTGTTGATGCGTCTAAGCCTCAAGAATTGGGCGTAGGGCAAGCTCTTTTTAGTGTGAGATGGGTGGTAGCTCTCGAAGTGAAGGAGAGAGTTTGTAGCTGTCTTTTTTCTAAAAGCAGAGGTGCACAGTTCACCCTGACTCTCAAAGACCTTAACATCTAAAAATTCGATGCTTTTCTCGCCAAAAACTGCTGTAAATCTCATATTCATGTTGTTATAAGTATTGAGATGTTCAACGAACTCAAAAAATTCGGCACGGGTGCCCTCCCAGACAATAAATACATCGTCCACGTAACGGTGGAATGCCTTGATGTTTGAGGCGTACGGGTTGTCCAGAGAGTAGACACAGCGGTTCTCAAGAAAGGCGAGAAACAAGTTAGCAAAAGTGCAGGCTACAGGAGTACCCATAGCTGTGCCCACTCTCTGGACAAACCAACGACCATCAAACATGAAGGCATTATGGGACAACACAAATTGAAGGCCCTCGCAGACAAAGTCGACAAATTGGGGACTCTTATTGGCGTTAACCAACAAATGATGGATACATTGCACACCTAAATCTTGGGGGATACGAGTATATAGACTCTCGACGTCAATCGAGGCTAACATGTAACTGTCCTTCCAGCATATGCTTCTAACAACTCTTAAGAAAGAGTTGGTATCCTTTAAATACGACGGAATATCGCATAAGGTGGGGCGAAGAAGCCAATCCAGATATTGTGACAGGGGTTCGGTGAGAGATCCGATCCCTGCCACAATCGGACGGCCGGGGGGCTTGGTTATCGACTTATGCACCTTGGGTAAAAAATACCATGTAGGATACCTGGGGTTCTCGGGAAGTAATTTTATGGCAGTCTGTTCGGACAATACGCCTGTTTCAACACTTCTCCTGAGAAAAGAACGTAGAAGGGTCTGGTACTTAAGAGTAGGATTGCTGGCCAGAGGAGTGTACGTAACAGAGTCCCCTAACTGTCTATCTGCTTCCTTTTTGTAAAAATCACTAGTCATAATGACCACATTGCCCCCCTTGTCCGCTGGCTTCACCACGACATCCTTTAAGGATTGCAGCCAAAGTAAGGCTTGTTTTTCGCCCGCGGAAAGATTACTAAGGGCAGTGGGATAAACCAAAGCCCTAACGTCGTCTCTAACGCGTTGGCAAAAGATGTCAATGGGAGAGCCAGCGGGCAAGGGGGGACAAAAGGAAGATCTGACACCCTGTTTGAAAACTTCAACCTCCACTACAGAGTCTGGGCTATCTAATTCGGCTTGTACTGTTGGTTCACCCGGTAATGTAGTATTCTCCAGACTCAAAAGGCACTCGATAACAGGTAGGTCCAGGTGTGGGGTAGCATCAGGGGGGGAGAAACCCAATGGTCCAACAACCGCTGGGATTTCACCCTCCCTACGACTCCTTGTGATGCCCCCACCGCCACCCCCGTCTACATCGGCCTGGAACATCTTATGTAGACTCAGTTTGCGTATGCTTTTAAACAAATCAACTTCAAATTGTATAGGGTCAAAAGAGTTGGTAACCGCAAAATTACATTCACATTTATTTTAATGCCTATTGTTGTATCATTGTTTCCATGACGCCGCCGACCGACCCCGACGCATATAAGGTGCGCGGCGCCGGGAAGTGACGTCATTTGGCTTGAAAATGCGCTAGATTAGCGCGAAACGGCCCGTCGCCGCTTGGCCCCGCTCTGTACCTGTACACACCTCAATAAAGTACTCTTCGCACTGAATGGTGAGTGCCGCTGAACTTCTTTATATTTTTACTTGGATTATCTTCGCTCCTGCGGAGCACCACCGTATTCCTAGTTGTGCAAGAAGGCGTGACCACCCTGCCGATAGTCGGCCGTGCTGTTGTCGAGACCCAGGCATTATTGGGGTCGTATGGTGCCGGACTACTGTCTTCTTTGCCATTTAAGGATAGACTAAGTTTTACTGCTGGACACCTTTACAGTAAAGTTAATTTATCAACACATGGAGTCCTCTATAATAAGCGTTTCTAAGAGATCTACCTTGGCTGACCTTAATAGTTGTATCTAATGAATATTAAAGTTAACTTTTATTAATGTATTTATTTATCTTAGGTTCTTATTATTATTTCCTGGTTTTAATTACCGTAATTTATTTTTGGGAAGGTGGGGCAACAAACTACTTTGCCTTATTGGGGTCGTATGGTGCCGGACTACTGTCTCCTTTGTTGCTTGATATTTCCATTTGTATTTATATTGTTCTGCTCCACCAAAGCAGCAGGACAATTAAAATTCCCGAAGCACCTAAAAAAAAACTGGTATTTTGTCTTGTTTTTGGATGAACTGTGGGCTGGAGGCTCCAAGCAAAGGTGCAGTTGTGATCTTACTTACATGTACTGTATTAACTTTTGGAGTGCCATCCTCTACTTTTTTCTTCTTTTTCTAGCAGTAGCTAAAAATAATTATTGCAGTGACAATAAGGAAATTTCTAGTGTGGTCTTTAAGGTGTCTAGGATATGCATCTCTTCCCTGATCATTAACTACACAGAGGCAGGTTATGATATACAGAATATAAAATGTATTTATGTAAAAAAAACATGCTCTGTTAACATCTGAGAACTTATCCAAGCCACACTGCATAGCAGGAGAGCTGCATACAATGTATTATAATGAGACATTGAACATATTGTTGAGCACAGCAAGTTGTATAAAAGTTGTCTTTTCCACCTTCTTGACATTGACATGATTGGGCTTCTTTGGTCCAGTACATGATAAGAGTCTAACATGATTCAATAACATTGAACAACTAATCTCAGAGAAAGGGATACATGCAGCATATAGATGGAGGGTGTTGTGCCATTTGTTGTTGTTAATATGGTCAGCACTGGCACTTTCCTTGTATAAAACAGAGTTAGCTACATTCATTCTCTGCAAATATGCCAAATTTGGCATCAAAATACTAAGGAAATCTGCAATGTGTAAATTAAGCATAACTTTGGGTAACACTAGCTTGGATACGGTTTAATGAGTTAATGCCAGATGTATTACCTGTAAAGACTGATGGAGCATTCACAAGGTTCTTATAAATAACATATTAATACACCTTCAGGCCTGAAAACTACAGAGCTACTGACATTCCATAGCCACTCATCTGATGCCATGAAATGCTCATGGAAAATCCATCAAAACCTGTGCAGCCGTCAGACAATTTGATTTGAGATTCTTTGGTACAATGACAGGAAAGCACTGTGGTAAAAACATTCACATTGTTGAGGAAAAACTGAATTTCCTCATGTGCAAATATGGCTGCAGTCCAGGCACAGCAAGCAAATCTCCCGCATTAGGTAAACACATTAAGGCTTTACTGACAGGATGATACGGAGGCTCAGTGTGTGGTACACAGAACAGTCATCTGGGATGCTACAGAGCACCTGCAGCTCCATTCTCCAGCCACAGAGTGTTTAATATAGTACAGAGTAGAAGCTGGTTGTGGACACAAGATGGGATCCTTTTTTCTCTACATTTGTACTTAAAGGAAACCTACCACTTTACAATTGGACTTTAATGGTGCGCTGAGCACATACCACCTTGCGCCGAAGCTGCTTAGAATATAAAGATTATAATGTTAAAAAGCATTACAGCACTTTATTTAAACAACAAAGATATTCTCCGGCACAGCTCAAGGAATTGGAGGCTTATAAGTACAATTGTAAAGTGGTAGGTTTCCTTTAAGTACAAATGTGGCAGAGATTGATTTGTTATTTGTTGCTATTTGACATCTGTGATCCTTTTTTTTCTTGAACTTAACCACCAACACATAAAAATGCACTAAGAAAACAAATTAGTTCTGCAACATCTATATAATGTGTTTATATCCCTAAATCTATAGAATTTAACAATGAACTGCTAAACCAGTGATGCTGCCCATAGCTATGCAGCCCAGCTATACAGAGAGTTTAGTAAGGCAGATCTTTAAATGACAACAACAATTGGTTGCTCTGGGAAACCCTCCTCAATATATTGCTGTACAAGTGCAGATAGAATAAATGTTCATACATCAATGATTTCTTTGGATTACTCACACAAATGCTCTGTACTTTATGGCTTTTTTACTGGTCCTCCCCCAGTATTGATTCGGAGTAGAGCTATGATTGTCACATTGCAGTTTTTGGAAGCTTTATAGCCCATATGGCCTTTGTTTTGAAGTCCTAAGGACACATTCGAAAGCAACATATTTTTCCACAGCAACCACTTATAACAGTGTTGTGAGTGGGATATGGCAAACTTCAACAGAGAGAAAGTCTGCAATGTGGTTGGACTGAAATTTGTGACAAGAGAATGTGGTAGCACAGAGTGCCTCTAGAAATCTGCGTCTTACTATACAAGGTCTGTGTATGCAACCCAATTCCAGTTTTCAACATACATGAGGCACATTCACACACTTTGAGGGTGGGTGCGTCCACACATTTAGTTACAGTTTTTGATACCCAAACCAGGAGTGGAGTGAAAAGCAGAAGCCACTCCCAATGACATGTTCTCATTTATTATGATGCACTTCATCTGCTTCCACTTTTTGGCTTCAAAAACGGCATCTTAAAACCTGAATGTGTGGACGCACATACTCCATAATAACTCCGTAATCACGGCTGTAATACCATGCCTTAGACTGGGGATTAAACTCTGTGCATTTTATTCATAGATGATGCACAGAGTTCTTATTTCCCCAACATGTAGCAGAGACAACTGTCTCTACTGCATATCGGGAAAATAAGAACTCTGTGCACTATATAGTGCACAGAGTTCAACACTTGGCTTAAACTACAGGCAAATCTAATCTAAGAGAATGTTATTGCAATTATTCTTAATAAACTGTTGCAATGCAAATCAGTAATGTGGTTCCTTAATGTAAAAAAAAAGTAAAAGGAGGAAAAAGAAATTAAAAAGCATGACTACAATCTGTTTAATCTTAACACTACTATGTGTTATATAAACCCCTGTTGGCAACAATGTAACATGTGGCTGCTGTGGTAAACTACAGGGAATGTAATGACACAGACTCCTACCCACTGATTTATGGTCCTTTGGACACTTCAGATAAACCTTTTCTTTTAAAGCATTATATACCACAGAAATATACAAAGGTGGTTCATATATATAGATCTATAAAACAAGCAAATTAGTTAAATTCCTCATTCTAAACATTAGATTAGACACAATAAATAACATACTCTGCATTCGCTATTTACAGTTAATGGGAGTTCCATAGGAGATCTCTACTGACAATTTAAAGCAGGGCTCATTCAACACCTGATTTTGGATGTTGGGAAGGAGTAAGGGGCTGTACATAGATGCGTTAACACATGGGTGTTAATTCTGTGCAACTGGAATCTCTGCTTTAAATGGTGTAAACCATCTATACAAAGGACAATAAAGTGTATATGTGTATATATACTATATATACACTTAATGTCTATGTATCTATTCTATGAATCTATTTTTGCAAAAAATATTATAATCTGAGTTTTCTACTTATGCGTCTGTGATAATTATGGGTATTAGAATCTGAAGCGGCTGTATAAGGAAAATAATGCAACAACATTGCGGAGACTTAGGACAAAAAGGAGGATATTGTAAGAGGATCTATTTATTCTCATGGCATGTCTGCTTTAGTAGAGACTTGTATTCCTAATTTCTGGATAGTTTCTAATTTAAAGGGAGATGCCCTCAACTGGAAAACCCAGATGTCAATTAATTAATATGTTTTAGGAAAAATCACAGAGCTTTACATAACAGTATAGAGCTTTGAGAAAGCATGTTCAGCATTGTAATGTTATGGAGTCTCTAAAGCAGACATGTCTAGAATTGTGTGTGCAAGTGCTACTTCACCCCCTCCAATGTGTCCTGAAACTTTCTTTACTGCAGTGAGATCACATCAGGCAGTGGAAGGGGGAAGTGCTGAGGGAGAAAGTGAGAGTGGGAGATGTGAACCTGCACAGTGTAACAGTCTGTGAAACTAGTGGGAAATGTGCACCTGCACAGTGTAACGGCCTGTAAAAATACAGCATGGAGAGGCTCTGGTAACAGCCCCCAGAGACTTTCTGGCTCATCAGTATCATTCCAAAAGTTGATTTTAGAAGGAAATACTACAAGGATAACAAATCTAAGCAGATTACCACACTCATAGGGGGATATTTATCATACACTGGCACTCGTGCCCCGCCGCTGCAAATTCGCAGCCCGATACATGAAGAGACTTCTGCCTCTTGATGTATCGGGCTGCCAGTCGCGCAGCGTTTTTCCTACGCCTGGCAGGGCCTGGCGTCGAAAGAGACGCAACCGGCGACTTTTCACGTATGCACGCAGCAGCGAGTGCGCAGGCTCGGGGACAGTAACGCCCCGCGCCGGCTCACTCCAGTCCGGCCGCGCCGCATTGTAATGTTATGGAGTCTCTAAAGCAGACATGTCTAGAATTGTGAAAGGTCCTTTTTGAGGGAATGTATCTCTATTATATTCCTCCAGTAACTTTAACAAAGAGTATGTGCATGAGCATATTGAACAGAACACATCATAGTTTTCCATTGTAGGACATTCAATAGCATTTCTCTCTTCTCAGAGCATAAGCCTACAGTATATGGTTTATTTAGGTTTCTTGTACGCTTTTATCTGTGTCCTTCAGAAAATCCTGAGCTCTGCTCTCTCAATGCCACTACTTTGCTCACAGACTCTTAGTAAGTGGCACATCATTTTAATGTCCTAGCAGTTGTCACTGTAAGAGATTGTTCTTCTCACATATCACAGATCACCATGAGCCATACTACAGAGTTCTCAATCATCGGTCTTCAGATATATTTCTTATGGCAGGACAATGAGTCTCACGCCTTTGATGTTTTCAGAAGCGCGGCTGAGCTTGGTGCCAGGATATTGTTTGTGGTACTGGAATCGGCAGCTTGCAGTGGACATAGAGGAAACAGAAGGTGGAGTGTATTAGGCGGAAGGATCGGGGAGGACAGAGAAGGAAACGTTAAATAAGTGGGGTCCTGGCAGCTTCATTCTTCTATGTTTGATTTCTAGGAGGCAGAACAGAAAACTCCTTCCTGATAATTTCATTAACTGTAGACAAAAGAGAATATAAATAAAATTATTCCAGACAAAGTAAATATTCACAGATCCACAGTCAGCAAGGAAACAAGGGGGGTTTAAATCGGTTTCCGTGCCTGTCAAATCTTTCCCTCCTGTACAAAGACAAATTGCTTCAGGCATACATTACATCCAGGAGGTCTTTATTTATGACACCTGACAGTCAAATCCACATTTGCTGCTAATTTCATAGTAAATTGCCAAATGATGTGGATAGAGAAACATCTTTTATATAGTAACCAGCTTAGGGTGAATATGCACAAAACGCATTAAAGTACAATTGTTAAGTATAAAAACTTTTTCCTAGCTCTACAATTCTCAGCTATCTTCAGCTAACTATCTGCAGCTGTTTGTCAGCTTGCAGGTTAGAAGCTATCAGTTACCTTATCTCTCTGACTGTCTTTGTTTGGTTGGTTGTCATGGGAATCCATAGCTAGACAAAAGAGAGGAGGGTGGTTTTTGTTATTGGGAGGGGTTACTAGCACATGAATGCTCCTGATCAGTAGCCGGAGAATTTCAGTCCCCGCCACATGTCAAAAGCTCTAGGACAGTGGTGGCTAACCTATGGCACTGGTGCCAGAGGTGGCACTCGGAGCTCTTTCTGTGGGCACTCAGGCCATCACCAGAGAGGACTCCAGGTATCTTCCTGCAGTCCCAGGCAGCCCAGGACTCGCTGTGCACTGAGCTATTCTTCCTGTTTATGGGACCCTGGAGGGAAGCTACAATGATCATTCAAATTTCTTCTATTTTCTGCTTTATTGCTGTTCTCAGGTGCTGGTATCAATGTAAGCTGTGACAGAGAAGGGAGCATAAATAACAAATTAAATTTCTGTGTTGGCACTTTGTGATAAATAAGTGGGTTTTGGTTGTAGTTTGGGCACTCGGTCTCTAAAAGGTTCGCCATCACTGCTCTAGGACCTGCAGTGATGTCATAAACATGTGATTATTCATCTTTCTTTAGGTCATCCGATTACATACCAGGAATAGGATGTAGCATTATTGTTTGTGTTTGAAAGTTTGAATATAATATGTGTATGTACGACCTGTAGATAGGCGGCAGATTCCATTGGCAAATAAATTTTAAAAAATTGGTGATTAAATTAAAAAATAGTCTTTTAGGGAGGGGACCCTCTTACAGAGGTGGTCTTCTGGAGAGGTTTAAGGGTCACAGCAGCCCCCTTAATGAAATGTCAGCAGAGACCCACCTTAATGAGATGTCAGCAGAGACCCCCTTAATGAGATATGAGCAGATGTTCCCTTAATGAGATGTCAGCAGAGACCTCATTAATGAGATGTCAGCAGAGGTCCCTTTAAAGAGATGTCAGCAGAGACCCCATTAATGAGATGTCAGCAGAGGCCCACCCTAATGAAAAGGCAGCAGACTCCCCCTTAATTAAATGGCAGCAGAATCCCCCTTAACGAAATGGCAGCAGAGGCCTCCTTAATAAGATGGCAGTAGAGGTCCCCTTAACGAAATGGCAGTAGAGGCCCTTAGTGCTGGCAGATGCACTTCCATCGGCACCACTACTGTAATCAATTGTATTCATGTCTGAATCGCATACAATTGATTCTCCTCAAATCTGACCGGACCCACTGACTGCCGACTGGGGGACGACGGGCCTCGGACCATCGCCGGCCTGGTCGTGGTCGCACCCGCTGCGAATGCAATCATTACACCACTGGCTTTGTATCATCGGTGGTTGATTCAAATTTTATTGATATAATATTTGGTGTGCTCGGGAAAATCATACCATAATAGCATCTGTAAACTGTCCATGATATAACCCATTCACTATAATGGTAGCTATTGGTCCAAATAAAGGATAAAAAATAGTGCATGCCCACAAAGTTTTCTCACAAACCCACGGATGATATACATCTATAAATGAGATGGACCTTGCGCTGTCACATGCAGTTTTGCTTGCAACTGTAACCAGATGAAACAATAACTAGTGTTATAGAAGTACAGTCAAAATCTGTCCCTACTGCTGGTGGTGTAAGGGAACATACTTGTTTTGCACTTGCTTACACCCTGTGATAGAGAACCTATATTGATTCAATACTGCACAGAGCTAAGTGTTACAGCCTAGACTTTATCCAACATGGACAATTCATTATTAGGCAGGCTCAGCAGAAGCAAAAATCTATTTGTTTCTAGCAAACTGTAATGCATTTACTTTCATACATTGATTGAAAGAATTCCCTCATTAATAAAAAATATTACAAATAATTAGTACAGAATTCTGCAATACTATTGAATTTCCATTTCTTGAACCATCTATTTACAGGAAATCTACCATCAAAAGCCAACATGATAAACCAGGAACACTTACTCATAGATCCAGGCTCTGTGACTGTGGTAATGTTCTTATATTCTTATCCACAGCCTTTTTCCTTCTAAAATCAACTTTTAAAAATATGCTTATAAATTAGAAGAGCTCTGGAACGCATTACCAGGACCCCTTTGTACTGCAGATTCAAAGGCTGTTACAGTGTGCAAGTGCTACTTCACCCCCTCCAATGTGTCCTGAAACTTTCTTTACTGCAGTGAGATCACATCAGGCAGTGGAAGGGGGAAGTGCTGAGGGAGAAAGTGAGAGTGGGAGATGTGAACCTGCACAGTGTAACAGTCTGTGAAACTAGTGGGAAATGTGCACCTGCACAGTGTAACAGCCTGTAAAAATACAGCATGGAGAAGCTCTGGTAACAGCCCCCAGAGGCTTTCTGGCTCATCAGTATCATTCCAAAAGTTGATTTTAGAAGAAATACGACAAGGATAAAAATCTAAGCAGATTACCATACTCATAGTCCCTATATCTATGTGCTCCTGGTTTATCATAGGTAGATTTCCTTTATGTTCCTTCCTGTATTGTTTCTGTTTGCCAATGCAGATAGTACAACCTCTTAGAGACATTTACCAATGTTCTCTAATGAAATTTACTACAATCTGAGACCAGGCAAAGCACCAGTTTTATCGATCTGAGGTTGGTTGATACATTTGGCACATTATTAAACTATTTGATAAAAATGAATAATAATACATAATAATAAATATTGATATAGCACTATTATATTCTGCAGCGCTATTTCTTTGCTTGGAAGTCCTATAAAGGCAGTGCTCTATCATACAGGGAATATGTGAGTAATATGACAAAAAACTACCTACATTTATAAGCTATATATATGCACACATTATTTCACACAAAATCAATACTGATCAATTCTAGGGATAGCAGTCAGTGTCGCACTACCACTACTGATTTGTCTGTGAACGTTACATCATTTAATAAATAGTGCCGGTGTACAAATCTTTATTTGCCACAAACAAGTACTCAAACAAAATCAACTCAATACTCACTATCTGAAACTCATAGTATAGCAGCTCTGGATGGTTTTATATCTTTAAGATCAGAATTCATTTGGGAAACATTAGACTATCTCTTACGTTACAGCTGCATCCGCTACATTTATGTGAATGCACATAATGTATAATTAACAATAATATTAACAATTTCAAGGATGCAAAGCCATGTCTCCACTCATTGTGGCTGAGAGAAGCTTTCTGGGTAATTATACTGGGTTTATGTGTTAATCCATAAGGTTTTAATGCCCTGGTGGAATTAATTTCCTGATGCTTCTATCTAATCATAATAATCTTTATTTATATAGCGCCATTGTATTCCGTAGTGCTTGACAAATCATAGGAGACACTACATAACAGAGTACAAACAGTCACATGGAACAAAAGGAGTGAGAAGCCTGCTTGGAAGAGCTTACAGTCTGTACGGATGAGGAGGTGACACAACCTAAAATGCTCAAAAATAAAATACATATTTAGGCTACTTGTAACTAGGAGCTAAAATAAGTTATATTACAGTCCAGGCTGTCCATGAATGGCCCTCTGTTTAGTGAAGGTCTGGTTTCTGTGCCAGCGGTAGGTGCTGCCAATTTTTTTTTTTTTATAAGAGTCAATGAATGGCAATACCTGAGGGATACACAAAAGGAGAGGTTCTTTCAAGTGAATGCTGGGGGGATTGCCACACTGCTTGGTGCAGGGCTGGGGGTGAGAGATACATTAAGCAGAGCTCTAAACAGTTATTGTAGAACCATGAGAGTTAGAAAATAAATAGGGAGAAATACTACATTTCTATTTGACTTCACAGCTCTTTAAAAAGGTCCCGTCACCTTGCCTGACATCTGGCATCTACTTTGTTACAATTCTCAAGCCTTTTATCATTGAACTCTATGCTGTGCTGTTCCTCTGCTTCGATAGAAATGTATGAATAAATTGCCAATAGGGTGACACCATTCCACTTGTCAAAGGGGTGAGTTTTCACAATTCAAATTTGATTGGGTAGTAAGGACACCTTGAAACTGTCAACACTGAGCAATCAATTTAGTGAAATACAGGCAGTCCCTGACTTAAGGACACCTGACTTACGTACCACCCCTTAGTTACAGATTGACCTCGCTGTCCACTGTGACCTTTGGTGAAACTCTCGGGATGCTTTTCTTTAGTCCCAGGCTGTAATGATCAGCTGTAAGGTGTCTGTACAAGGAGTCTTGATAATCATTGCTCCCATACAGCACAAAATTTTACAATTATCACAGAGGCCAAAATGTTTTTTTCTGGAGTAACAATAATAAAATGTGTTGGTTCCGACTTACATACAAATTCAACTTAAACACAAACCTAAAGAATCAATCCTGTACATAACCCAGGGACTGCCTGTATTTATAGTAGGAATAGTAGAGTAACAGCACAACACACAGTTATAGGAAAAGATGTTCCTGAATTGTTACATTATGAAGAATACATGAATTTACTAACTCAACGATAATCACAAGCAAATTACCTATTACCCAAATTCCTGATCCTTTAGAGTGGTTCCCTGCATATTGGTTTCCTCAGATGCTTACTTCCCAGCAAAATGTTTGGCCACAAATATTCATTTACAGAGAATGAGCCAAGAGAACATAATCCCTTTGTTCTTGTGATCAATCAGTGGGGCGCCAGAAGTAGAAAATCATAATGTTATCACTCAGTCACATGATATGTTAGTTTTCTTATATTTGATGTTTTAATATTAAATATAAATAAAATTTGCCATGCTTTGTGCAGCGTAATCTGTGTGCGCTATATAAATAAAGAATTATTATTTATTATTTTAATATTAACGATTCGTGTAATGTCAGTCAATATTTACAATATAAAATATAAAACTAGATTACATAATATAATCATACTATAGGGTGGTTAGACAGACATGCATCAAGCCACAAAGTCGCTCAAATTTATTCAGTAGGATCTAATGACATCATCAAAATAAGTGTCTCAGTGATGTCACAGGTTCCTACTGAACCGAGGGCCTTCACAATACATGCACTCTTGTACCTTTATATTTGCTCATCATCAGAAGAACAATGAAAAATGAAGTCCCTAAAATTAATATATGAAGAGTTCTGTAAAGGCATCAACAAATGTAAATGACAACTGCCTTCTTCTTCAATGGGGCAATTCAGCACTTTCTGAGCAACTTGCATTCGATTTTTAAGAATCATATGACAACAGATTCCCCAATACTTGTACTGGTATATTACTCCCACAGTATGAAGGAGTCTCATTGACCACATAGAAGTACAGAAGTCTGAGCCAATACTTCCCAGCAATCTCTCAGAGAAATTGACAAAGAAACAGAAAATAAAAAAAAGATCTGACTGTGAAGTTAAAGGATGAGAAATGTGAGAAACTGCCAGAAAAAGGGAGTAAAATGAGTAGGAGTTACCTTTTACTTTCAATTCTCGCCTCAGAGACCACTGACTTCGGCCTCATATAATGTTTTGTATCCAGCTAAGGTTTGTATCTATCAGTTCTGAAAAAGATTTGCAAAAACCAAATTTTGAGTTTCGAGTAGGTACAAAGAAAGGAGATAGAAAGAAAAAAAGCTACAACTGCAACTTTTTGGTTTCTGAAGACCATCTTTTCCACAGTACCTAGAGCAGTTTGTCCAAGAGTCCAAAGAATCATGTTCATCCCTATCCCAGTGTGTGTACCACACACCAGATGAAGGGCAATGAATAAAGATATATGCAAATAGCAAAATTGCTTTGACCAATGGAAACCAACCAGCAGATGACATTTTCGGAAGGCTTGTTGTGGCAATGATGTTTTGGACCTTAGACAGCATGTTAAATGCTGGAAAACTTGACAGAAATGAATATTCTGTACCAGTTATGTACATGATTCAGTTGTGCAATAAATGTCATGTTATTGGTCGACATCAAAGTTTATGATAGAACCTTTTAGATAAATTAACAATTCAGTTCCATAATATATAAAAGCTAGCACAAGAAACCATTGGATCATCATAATGAGTGTCTCTACACTGTGAGACACCCGTTGCCAGTACAGGGTCTGGTAATAGTGTGGGGCATTTACCAATTTTGGCAAAGGGTCCACTTTTGGTGCATAGATCTTTCTATAATTTTCAGTGGGATGTTAGATTGTGACACAGGGGGCTAATGAATTGGCACAGGACAGAAAAGGTTTAGAACTGTCTCTACATTCATGATGGTGAAATAGAACTCAATAGACCAGCTTTTTGCAGCTCTAAGTGAGCACCAAAAATTGCAACTAAAAACATGTTGGGAAACTAGAAGCACAGTAAAAGTGTGGGATTCCAAAGTGGCACCCAAAAAAAGAAATATTTGTGAGTGTTGGAAAAGCACCAATATTGGCCAACACTTCATAAATAAGACGCAACAGGTGCAGCAAGAGAGAAAAAAAAAAGCTGAAAGTTTTCTTTTGGAAAGTGAATAATGAATATCCCCGGTAGGCCTCCAGTTTTGTGAAACTCTAGCTTCTAGTCTTCCCTAATAGCTGTGTTTTATAAAATCATGCTGGGAGTTCCAGGTTCACCAAAACTGGAAAACTACCGCTTGAAGACCTCAACCTGTATTGCATAATTTTAATGGGCGCTTCTTTCTGCAATTTTCTAGTATATTATATTTTATTTAAAACCGAACCTACAATATTTGACAAATACAGATCTGATGAATGACATAGCTCATTTTATTGCGGCTGTGCAATGTAAGAGTTTTGCTAATATGTATGAATTAGCTCATAGTAGCTAAGGCTCCACTCACGTCCATAATTGTGGCAGTGGTTTGGGTGCAGAAATAGAGCTATATTGCACCTGAACACACAGGGGGACATTCATTATTGACTTTAATTTATTAAGTGTCGTAGCCGCAATAATGGTGCTTTTCGGGCATCCACAAACTGAGTGCCGCTTGGGAATCCAACACTTTTCCTGTGCATCTAGTTTCCCAACACTGTTTTAGAGCAGTTTTTGGCCAACACTTAGTGCTGCAAAAAGGTGGTCTATGGAGTTCTATTTCACCTTCATGAATGTGGAGACAGTTCTGGCCCTTTTAGGTTTCATGACAATTCATTAACGCTATATTTTAGCACAATTGGTGCCACAAAAACACCCTGCACCAAAATTGTTAAATGCCTCACCTCACTGTGCCTGGACACTTGGCTTTCATGGAGAGGGGAGGGGTTAGGATCACTCACTTCCTCTCTCTTCTCTACCTGGCCATTTGCTTCAATTGGGATCTGGTGGCCTAAGAGTACATCGAGCTTACATTTTCTTTTTGCAAGTGTCTCTCTGTGTACTGTGTGAAAGTAACTACCGCCGCATTGGCTAGCAAAAGAGAATTAACATATGGACGAGTGCATTTGTGTGTATCAGTACAGGTTCTTAGCCTTTGACTGTACTGTGATCTTCACATTATAGTGTAGGAACAGTCAGTAGCAGCACATAGCCTGTTCAGATGCTTGCCAAACCTGTCATCATCAGAATGTAATTGCATGTTTGTCAACTGCCCAGAGGGTGTATTCTACTATTTTATCCTCTATGGTAATTACAAGGTTCAGAGAATACTGTATACTGTCCTTTAAGTAATAAAATCCTTTGAAACACTTTTGGCTTTGTTTATAGGACCACCAGCTTTAGCATGATAGCATGACTGATACACCTGCATGTATGGAACTGTCTAGACTTGTATTCCATAAGACAGTGGTAATGCATACTGAATATGACATACCAGAATGGACAGTGGGTTTCCACATGTAAGTTCAAAGTTCATAGTAGATTTTTTAATAAAGATGTAAGTCATTTAAAGCCAAACTATAATCCTACAGTGTTGTTGCAGAGCAAGGCATAAAACCCCATAAGGTTGATACCAATTAGACCATAAAGGAGAAAGAAGTTCCTTCCTTACTCCATTATAGCAGTCAGTATAAATCCCTGGATCAACATCCCACTGAAAATAGTTTCCATAGTATGTGATATTTTGCTTTCAGACTCATCCAATGACGTTCTGTGGCAACGAGTTCCATTGTCTCAATGCATTTACAGTAAAGATTCCCTGTCTATTACAATGGTGAATCCATCGTGTAGAGGATGTCTCATTGGTTACAGGCTTCAGTGTAAAAGGATAATTAGAATTATCTCTGTATGTTTGTTCAAGTATTTGTTCACTGTAAAAAGATCAGCCCATAAAAGTTTTTTCCAAAGTTATTAACCCCGATTTTAATAATGTCATTGTATGACTAATAACCCTGGTTCCACTCCTATGCACCCATTCTGGTAAAACTCTGATGCCCCAAATAGTGTGCTAACTTTTATGTATGGTCTGACTAGTAATTAGTATTAGGACAGTGTATGTGCATAAATGCCTCTTTTTATGCAGTGTTACCCATTGTTTTACCATTCTACACATAATTTTACACATGCTTTTTGTTTCCTTGGCTAAAATGCACATCATCTTACATTTTCTATGTTAAACTTCCTTAGTAATTTCTCTGCCTAGGCCTCCATATTCCACAAATTTCTCTTTGATATTATACTATCCAACTTTGTGTTACTTCATAGAACTTAGTATATCCTGTAAACATTGTAATTGTACTCTGTGAAGCCTGTATAGGATGTGCTACTACTCTCTGTTTTCTCTCACTATTAGCCTTGTTATTGTTATATTGTGTCATATTAATACACATTTAAACTTAGATGAGATATGCAGAGGAGTTTTGCACATATATATTGTATAATCACAGGTAACTTAAATTTGCAGAGATCATCAAGGGGAAGAATATGAAACCACCAAACACTGAGGTTTACTGTAAGCATGTTGACCTAATTTAAGTTTTAAGTAGATTTGCATCTTTATGAATGCCCTAAGAGCAGTTAACGGAAACCTATCATGAGGAATCTACCATAAGAAGTAGATCTGATGATAGATTCATCCTGCCTGCCTTTTCTAACTTGTTAAAAACATTATTTTAGTAATATCTAAATTACCTGCAGAGGCTACTGGGGCATGTACTAGCATTAGCTCCCAGTGCCTGATTAGCTAGTACATGCCCCATAGCCTCTGCAGTTAATTAAGATTCCTTATGGTAGGTTTCCTTTAAATAGGAGGATCTAAGGAGTTTATAGAGACAAGGACATGTTAAAGAGCTGGTAATACTACTGGGATATCCTGGCAAACATGAACCAAGGGTCTCTGTACAAAAGGTAGACCAAAAAAAACGATCATCCAACTTGATTGCTCCACAAAAATCTTTCTCCTTTATTTAAGGAGCAAGTAAGCAGGACAGTCAGCATCTGTCTTTTTGTCTACATACTATCAGTCTGAACTGTGAAGAGGGATACAGAGCTGGAATAGATATTTCTGTTTACAATCTCAGTTCAGAATGTAATAATATGTTCAATTCAGCTATCATTGCTGTGACCACTAATCTCCTAATATATTGCACCACAAAGCAGCAAGTGTATATCTACGAATTAGTTTTATGTGAACTATCCTAAGTAGACAGAAACAAATATGATAAAAGGATGTTATATTCATATGGTTCCCAGTCATCAGTCTCCACCATCTAACAGTTGTCCTTTATTCAGTGGATAGGGAGTTATTACCAGAATGCACCTTTAATTTACCAAAAACTGGAATATTCATTTAATGAAGCTTTCACTGTTTAATAACAATATAAGTACATTTTTATATCACAAAGTGCTCTAGGTCCTCCTATTTGAAGGGTAATAACATGATAACTTACTGAAAACATTTTGGATGATTTATATTTAAACTGTAATTCTGTAAGCTTTATCACAAAATGATTGAAAAATGTACTACAGCTGACATTCAGCTCAAGCAACAGCGCTATATGAAGGTTAATATACTCCATGTACAACTAAACCATGCTCTACCCTTTCAAGATATAGTTCTTTATGGTAGTAGAAAATCGCACTGCTGAGTAAGCGTACTGATTCTCATGAGATCAGAAGAAAACTTGCACTGCAAGTGCCATCATGTAGAACAACCGAAAACACTGCAAGATGGTTACATAGCCGTTTCCTGCCGATAGATCAAAAGATCATATGAGCAGGATGCCAGCCCACACCAATGTAACCCTGTATTGCACACGTCAAGTGGGAAAATGAGATGTACCGTAGAAATAGAGGATTTTCCCTGCTACATTCAGGGCATTTCTTCTGCATTCAAAACCCGTTTGAAGTATGATCCTTCATACCCCTTCCTCCAAAACCCATATAGGTGTTGAAAAAAGTTGTTGAACTGGTGATCAGAGGAGTTTTTTAGCATTTAAGAAAAAACCTGACAGTGCTCAATACATCGTCCCCATCGAGTCAAACATACTCCCTTTACGGTACGTTTTCCATATTTGCACTATTTGTGTCATCAAATCTTAGCTAAATCTACAAAAAGTTAATTTATAAAATCTATATAATCTACAACATACAATTAAACAAAACAATAAAACTTTCACAGTAGCATGGGGGTGATGCGCATTTAAAAAAATAGGACATACGTGTTTCATAATATTTTTTCATTGACAAAAAAATCTGAAAATGTGAAAACACACACAGAAATCAATGGCTTTGTGAGGAATCTGTGGAAATCACTGAACCACGGATGTGATGAACAGCGCCAATGTTAAAGAGTCCTAAAGATGTGAAATGAGCTGTTACCACTGCAATCATAGTCAATCATAGGAGACTGATCTTTAACAGCAATAATTTGCAATTTCAACTGTAATATGTATCATTCATTTTGTCGCCAGTTTGATATATAACCCCATAAAGCAGGAATACTCTTAAAAGACCCTTAAATTGGATTTAAATGCACAGCAGGTGGTTGGCAATACCTGTACTTGCCACTCCCCACCCCTACGTCCACTTATACATTCAGCCAGTCTTTACAAAAATATCACTTACATTGAACCAGTCTATATAGAGACATCCCTTACATGCTGAACAAGTCTTTATAGAAACATAACTTACACGTTGAGCCAGTCTTCATAGTAACATCCCTTACACAAATGAGATAGTCTTCATAGTAACACCCCTTACACATTGAGTGAGTCTTAATAGTAACATCCCTTTCCACAATGATCCAGGCTTTATAGTAACAGGCCTTCCTCATTGAGCCAGTCTTTAAAAATAACATCCCTTACAGATTGAGCCAGTCTCTATCTTAACAACCTTTCCACATACACTGTGTGATTCCCCTCTAGTAGTAGCTGTTCTCCACATTTTAATGTAGATACAACAGTTCTGCTGTAATCTTCACAAGCGGAACTCTGTTCCCAGGTTTAAAGCTGGAAGTCCACACATGAGGAACAAGTCTGTTCCATTCTGCAATGTTTTGAGTCATTTACTGTAACTGAGTATTCGTTTCTCATGGTAAAAAGAGCCATAACAGCTGCAGAGGGGCTTGGCTGTGCAGCATGGGGAATCCTATGTTCTTCTTGGCTTCACTCAATCTACGTATCCTGTTTTCAAGTAAATGTGGCCAAAACAGGTAGCTGCTGCTGTGTTATCAGCCCATGTAAGGTTCCCCTGGTCAAACTGTCCACCCATCACTGAAAGACAAACAGCTAGGGCAAAGGACACTCCTATACACACACGAATGTGGAACAGGGGTGAGAAAAAGTGAACTGGCCACCTTAGATGAAGGTGACAGATGAAATGTAAACTTGTTTTTAATACCTACCTGTCTTGGTCCAGAATGGTGCGAAAAGCAAGAAACTCCTATTGATGCATGTCCCCATTTACCCTCAATGTCTGAAAAGCAATCAATATGGTACCTGATAGTTCTCTGTTGTTTACAAATACCGTAGTTGTCCTTCTGTTTCACAATATCACCAAAGTGTAGAAGTATAACACATCCAATTGCGTCTACAAGTAACAGATGTTCTCATGTGCTTTTTTGGTACTTTTATGTCATACAGTAAACCTACCATAAGGAATCAGAGGTAAATCTAATGGTAGATTCCTCCTGCCCGGCCTATGCCCTTATCTCTAATTTAATAATCCTCAAAACTAACCTAAATTGTTAAAAAACTTTATTTTAGTAATATATAAATTGTACTACTGATGCTACTGATGTACTAGCCTGGCCAGGCACTGGGAGCTAAGGCTAGTACATGCCCTAGTAGCCTCTGCAGTTAATTCACATATTACTAAAATAAAGTTTTTTTAACAAATTAGGTTAGGTTCCAGGATTACTAAATAACAGATTAGGGCAGAGGCAGGCAGGAGGAATCTACCATCAGATCTACTTCACGATAGGTTTCCTTTGTGGCAACATTCACATAGTGCTGCTCTTCATAACATGGCACGGGCCACCTGACGCAATGAAGTGTCTGTAGTATCAGTACACATGCATATACGCCTCAGCCTACATTCAGCAGTGTGAAGTTATTCCTGGCCTCCTGCACCAATTTATTTATCACAGTTTGAATTGAATTTGAACCCCTGAGGCGAAACCTAATAAAGTCACCACTCCTCAACTAAAAGAATACAATTCCTGCCAGCAAGCTGTATGCTCTCTGCTGGTCATGATCTTGGCACAGGTTTAGACAGATTTACACTAACTTACTGTACAGGGAAATACTCCAGCTGTAAATATGTTTTATGTCTTCTGAAATATTTGTGCACATATCACAATTACTACTGAGGTGAAAGACAAAGGAGGCGACTAGTTTTGGACAAATTTACCAAAATGAATAACTGATCATTTGTCTCATGTTTAGTGTTAGAATATAAAAACTGTAACATTGCGGTGGTGTGAAGATCACAAGTGGGTCACCTAATATAGATAATCCCCATCAATAATTAGGTTTAGACCCTTACACCATCAATTAACTGATAGAGGAGGTCCCTGTTAAGTCAGGTGATGCAGTACATCTCCATCTAGTACACATACTGGAGGAGGTCCCTGTTAAGTCAGGTGATGCAGTACATCTCCATCTAGTACACATACTAGGGGAGGTCCCTGTTAAGTCAGGTTATGCAGTACATCTCCATCTAGTACACATACTGGGGGAGGTCCCTGTTAAGTCAGGTTATGCAGTACATCTCCATCAAGTACACATACTAGAGGAGGTCCCTGTTAAGTCAGGTGATGCAGTACATCTCCATCTAGTACACATACTAGAGGAGGTCCCTGTTAAGTCAGGTGATGCAGTACATCTCCATCTAGTCCTTCTCCCCTCTCCATCTATTACACATACTGAGGAGGCCCTGTAAGATCAGGTTATGCATTACATCTCCATCTAGTACACATATAGAGGAGGTCCCTGTTAATCAGGTATGCAGTACAACTCTCCATCTAGTACACATCCTGGGGGAGGTCCTGTTAAGTCAGGTGATCAGATACATCTCCATCAAGTACACATACTAGAGGAGGTCCTGTTATCAGGTGTGCAGTTCGTCTCTAACGCGTTGGCAAAAGATGTCAATGGGAGAGCCAGCGGGCAAGGGGGGACAAAAGGAAGATCTGACACCCTGTTTGAAAACTTCAACCTCCACTACAGAGTCTGGGCTATCTAATTCGGCTTGTACTGTTGGTTCACCCGGTAATGTAGTATTCTCCAGACTCAAAAGGCACTCGATAACAGGTAGGTCCAGGTGTGGGGTAGCATCAGGGGGGGAGAAACCCAATGGTCCAACAACCGCTGGGATTTCACCCTCCCTACGACTCCTTGTGATGCCCCCACCGCCACCCCCGTCTACATCGGCCTGGAACATCTTATGTAGACTCAGTTTGCGTATGCTTTTAAACAAATCAACTTCAAATTGTATAGGGTCAAAAGAGTTGGTAACCGCAAAATTGAGACCCTTCTTAAGGACAGATAAGCATTCATCAGACAGAGTTAAGTTAGTAAGGTTAATGACATTACTATCTCTAGTGTCCTCGATGGCTATGGGGACATCACATCTCGATTCTGGGATAAGGGGGGAATCAAAAAGTGTAAGGTTAGTAAGGTGTTCCGGACAGTCCAATTTGGCTGAACGGGATGCCCCCCGATCGGTCAAGTCAACTGTTTCACAGTTGGGTGTGTTAGTGGATACAACTGTGTTACTAGGAAAGTCACCTGTGGAATTCATCGCCACGAGACCTGCTTCCTCTTCCGATAGGGGTAACGATTTTTTCTTCCTCCGTCTCCCCCTCCGGATGCGCCTCCTAAAGGGACCGCCGACGTAGATGTGTCCATCGCGGTCCCTCCGCTAGTAGCGGGGGTAGTCGTGGTTGTCTCGCGATCTCCGAGTCTTTCGTCGGACAAACTTGAGTCCGATTCCGTAGTCCAGAACTCCGAATTTTTAGTTTTCCTTTTCCTAGGGTTGTTCATGCCTTTTCTGGGATTGTGTCTTTTAACGGAGTTCCATTCAAAGATAGCTCCTTGCTCGAAGTCTATCTTATCGCGCACAAATTTGTCTCTTTTCTTCTCTTTTATGTCCATTTGTGTAACCACAAGCTTTTTCTCCAATTTTTTCGAGAAGGTTGAGAAGGCATTCTCCCCTAATCTTGTTCTTAATTCAGTCTTCGCTTTGCAGAGTTCATCAGTAATCGCTGCATATTCCATTTCGTTTCTATTTAGAACTAATCGCATCAGACTCAAAGAGTGTTCCAAATGTAGGTCTTTCCATTTCTTAATGAAGGTCTCATCGTCTGTATACTGAGCCGGCATTTTGTACATTCTAAGGCCTCTTGGTACACGGTTACTCTCACTGTACGACCTTAGAGAGTGGTTAGTCCAAAAGAGTCTCACCTCTTTGTCGGCCAGTAATGTCACCCGATGTTCCAGAGCTTTAGTGCTCATCATCAGCAAGTTGTCCTTATTGTTGCATTCCTTGAAAAAGGCCCCCGCATCTTCTCTACCTGTACTAAGCAACACCTCTGGCGATTCCACACCTGACAGGCTTTCCATAATGTCCGTGATATAAATAACAATTGAGTTGCCGATTCGGGTCTGGTCGATGTGCTCAGGGACAATGTGTATACAAAGGATAGTCAAGCATTCAAGCAACAAAGGAGACAGTAGTCCGGCACCATACGACCCCAATAATGCCTGGGTCTCGACAGCAGCACGGCCGACTATAGGCAGGGTGGTCACGCCTTCTTGCACAACTAGGAATACGGTGGTGCTCAGCAGGAGCGAAGATAATCCAAGTAGAAATATAAAGAAATTCAGCGGCACTCACCATCCAGTGCGAGGAGTACTTTATTGAGGTGTGGACAGGTACAGAGCGGGGCCAAGCGGCGACGGGCCGTTTCGCGCTAGACTAGCGCATTCTCAAGCCGAATGACGTCACCTCCCGGCGCCGCGCACCTTATATGCGTCGGGGCCGGTCGGCGGTGTCATGGAAACAATAATACAACAATAGGCATTAAAATAAAAGTGAATGTGATAGTTAAAATATGTACAAAATAACAATATTAAAACCACGCCAACACTATGTGTCGGTACTCGGACCTGCTGTTAGGAATGAGTAATAGACATGGAGCGCAATAATGACCTCAGGGTGGAACATTGTATACAGAGTCAAATGGACAAAAAATATATATAGTAGATATCGAAAGAGGAGTCTACACCTGGAGCAGCGGTAAGTACATTTATAAGAAGCAGCTATAATCGTTTCTGTCATTCAGACCTAGGGCACCCGTGGCGTTGAACCGGATGATCTGCTTGCTTTCTTGTCTAAGTAGCTGTTTTTTTCTGTCCCCACCAAGGGGATCCACTTTAACCTGCTCTACCCCTGCGAAGCGTAGAACCCGTGGGTCTCCGCCGTGCTGTTCTTTTACATGGTCGATCAGTCTGGGGCAACCGTCCCCCGTGCCGATAGATTTGTAATGTTCCCTGAACCTAACATATAACTTACGTATTGTTTTTCCAATGTAGAATAATTTGCATGGGCAGAAGATAATGTAGACTACATATGTGGATTTACATGAAATGAATGACTTGACCCTATGTGTGACTCCTCCCAGTTGGATGGTTTTGAGTTGACTGTTATATTCGCAAAATTTACAACAACCACATCTGAAGTTACCCATGGGAACGCTCCTATCCAACCAGGATAGATTCTGTGTGGAGAAATGGCTACATACTAGCATGCTTCTGACTGTAGGACACCGTCTGAAGGCGATGCATGGGCGTTCACTAGTAATGTCTTTGAGTTGGGGATCCTGACCTAAGATGCTCCAGTTCTTAGCGATAGCCTGGCGTATGGCTCTTTCGCAGGGACTAAACTCAAACGAGAAAGTGAGCTTTTTTCTTCTTTTCAAAAGTTTTTGGCCCCCTGTGTATTGCCTATTTTCCTGTCTGGAGTCAGGATCCAACAGGTCTTTTTGGGACAACATAGAAGCTTTTTTATAGGCCTCTAAAATGATCTCGCTGGGGTAACCCCTAGCTATGAGTCGTTCACCTAGTTCCTTCGCTTGTTGGCAAAATGAGATGTCATTACTGTTGATGCGTCTAAGCCTCAAGAATTGGGCATAGGGCAAGCTCTTTTTAGTGTGAGATGGATGATAGCTCTCGAAGTGAAGAAGAGAGTTTGTAGCTGTCTTTTTTCTAAAAGCAGAGGTACACAGTTCACCCTGACTCTCAAAGACCTTAACATCTAAAAATTTGATGCTTTTTTCGCCAAAAACTGCTGTAAATCTCATATTCATGTTGTTATAAGTGTTGAGGTATTCAACAAACTCGAAAAATTCGGCACGAGTGCCCTCCCAGACAATAAATACATCGTCCACATAACGGTGGAATGCCTTGATGTTTGAGGCGTACGGGTTGTCCAGAGAGTAGACACAGCGGTTCTCAAGAAAGGCGAGAAACAAGTTGGCAAAAGTACAGGCTACAGGAGTGCCCATCGCTGTGCCCACCCTCTGGACAAACCAACGACCATCAAACATGAAGGCATTATGGGACAACACAAATTGGAGGCCCTCACAGACAAAGTCGACAAATAGGGGACTCTTATTGGCGTTAACCAACAAATGATGTATACATTGCACCCCCAAGTCTTGGGGGATGCGGGTATATAGACTCTCGACGTCAATCGAGGCTAACATGTAGCTATCCTTCCAGCATATACTTCTAACTACTCTTAAGAAAGAGTTGGTATCCTTTAAATACGACGGAATATCGCATAAGGTGGGGCGAAGGAGCCAGTCCAGATATTGTGACAGGGGTTCGGTAAGAGATCCGATCCCTGCCACAATCGGACGGCCGGGGGGCTCGGTTAACGACTTATGCACCTTGGGTAAGAAATACCATATAGGATACCTAGGATTCTCGGGAAGTAATTTTATGGCAGTCTGTTCGGACAATATGCCTGTTTCGACACTTCTCCTGAGAAAAGAACGTAGAAGGGTCTGGTACTTAAGAGTAGGATTGCTGGCCAGAGGAGTGTACGTAACAGAGTCCCCTAACTGTCTATCTGCTTCCTTTTTGTAAAAATCACTAGTCATAATGACCACATTGCCCCCCTTGTCCGCTGGCTTCACCACGACATCCTTTAAGGATTGCAGCCAAAGTAAGGCTTGTTTTTCGCCCGCGGAAAGATTACTAAGGGCAGTGGGATAAACCAAAGCCCTAACGTCGTCTCTAACGCGTTGGCAAAAGATGTCAATGGGAGAGCCAGCGGGCAAGGGGGGACAAAAGGAAGATCTGACACCCTGTTTGAAAACTTCAACCTCCACTACAGAGTCTGGGCTATCTAATTCGGCTTGTACTGTTGGTTCACCCGGTAATGTAGTATTCTCCAGACTCAAAAGGCACTCGATAACAGGTAGGTCCAGGTGTGGGGTAGCATCAGGGGGGGAGAAACCCAATGGTCCAACAACCGCTGGGATTTCACCCTCCCTACGACTCCTTGTGATGCCCCCACCGCCACCCCCGTCTACATCGGCCTGGAACATCTTATGTAGACTCAGTTTGCGTATGCTTTTAAACAAATCAACTTCAAATTGTATAGGGTCAAAAGAGTTGGTAACCGCAAAATTACATCTCCATCTAGTACACATACTGGAGGAGACCCCTGTTAAGTCAGATTATGCAGTACATCTCCATCTAGTACACGTACTGGAGGAGGTCCCTGTTTAACAGGACCTCCTCCAATTGTGTACTAGATGGAGATGTACTGACATAACCTGACTTAACAGGGACCTCCACAAGTATGTGTAGTAGATGGAGATGTACTGAATATCTGACTTCACAGGGATCCCTCAGTACGAGTACTAGATGGGGGGTACTGCATCACCTGACTTAACAGGGGCCTCCTCCAGTACTTGTACTAGATGGAGGGGTACTGCATAACCTGACTTAACAGGGACCTCCTCCAGTACGTGTACTAGATGGAGATGTACTGCATAACCTGACTTAACAGGGGTCTCCTCCAGTATGTGTACTAGATGGAGATGTACTGCATCACCTGACTTAACAGGGACCTCCTCTAGTATGTGTACTTGATGGAGATGTACTGCATCACCTGACTTAACAGGGACCTCCCCCAGTATGTGTACTAGATGGAGATGTACTGCATCACCTGATTAACAGGGACCTCCTCTAGTATGTGTACTAGATGGAGATGTACTGCATAACCTGACTTAACAGGGACCTCCACAAGTATGTGTAGTAGATGGAGATGTACTGAATATCCTGACTCACAGGGATCTCCTCTAGTACGAGAGTACTAGATGGAGGGGTACTGCATCACCTGACTTAACAGGGGCCTCCTCCAGTACTTGTACTAGATGGGGGGTACTGCATAACCTGACTTAACAGGGACCTCCTCCAGTACTTGTACTAGATGGAGATGTACGCATAACTGACTTAAACGGGGTCTCCTCCAGTATGTGTATCGATGGAGATGTACTGCATCACCTGACTTAACAGGGACCTCCTCTAGTATGTGTACTTGATGGAGATGTACTGCACACCTGACCTTAACAGGGACCTCCCCCAGTATGTGTACTAGATGGAGATGTACTGCATCACCTGATTAACAGGGACCTCCTCTAGTATGTGTACTAGATGGAGATGTACTGCATAACCTGACTTAACAGGGGCCTCCTCCAGTATGTGTACTAGATGGAGATGTACTGCATCACCTGACTTAACAGGGACCTCCTCTAGTATGTGTACTTGATGGAGATGTACTGCATAACCTGACTTAACAGGGACCTCCCCCAGTATGTGTACTAGATGGAGATGTACGGCATAACCTGACTTAATAGGGACCTCCTTCAGTATGTGTACTAGATGGAGATGTACTGCATCACCTGACTTAACAGGGACTTCCTCCAGTACGTGCACTAGATGGAGATGTACTGCATCACCTGACTTAACAGGGACCTCCTCCAATATGTGTACTAGATGGAGATGTACTGCATAACCTGACTTAACAGGGACCTCCTCCAATATGTGTACTAGATGGAGAGCTACTGCATAACCTGACTTAACAGGGACTTCCTCTAGTACGTGCACTAGATGGAGATGTACTGCATCACCTGACTTAACAGGGACCTCCCCTAGTATGTGTACTAGATGGAGATGTACTGTATAACCTGACTTAACAGGGACCTCCCCTTGTATGTGTACTAGATGGAGATGTACTGCATCACCTGACTTAACAGGGACCTCCTCCAGTAGGTGTACTAGATGGATATGTACTGAATAACCTGACTTCACAGGGATCTCCTCTAGTATGAGTACTAGATGGAGGGGTACTGCATCACCTGACTTAACAGGGGCCTCCTCCAGTATGTGTACTAGATGGAGATATACTGCATCATCTGACTTAACAGGGACCTCCTCTAGTATGTGTACTAGATGGAGATGTACCTGCATCACTGACTTAACAGGGACCTCCTCTAGTATGTGTACTTGATGAGATGTACTGCATAACCTGACTTAACAGGACCTCCCCCAGTATGTTACTAGATGGAGATGTACTGCATAACCTGACTTAACAGACCCCTCCAGTATGTGTACTAGATGGAGATGTACTGCAGTCACCTGACTTAACAGGGACTCCCCATACGTGCACTAGATGGAGATGTACTGCATCACCTGACTTAACAGGGACCTCCTCCAATATGTGTACTAGATGGAGATGTACTGCATAACCTGACTTAACAGGGACCTCCTCCAATATGTGTACTAGATGGAGAGCTACTGCATAACCTGACTTAACAGGGACTTCCTCTAGTACGTGCACTAGATGGAGATGTACTGCATAACCTGACTTAACAGGGACCTCCCCCAGTACGTGTACTAGATGGAGATGTACTGTCATCACCTGATTAACAGGGACCTCCTCTAGTATGTGTCACTAGATGAGATGTACTGCATCACCTGACTTAACAGGACCTCCTCTAGTATGTTACTTGATGGAGATTGACTGCATAACCTGACTTAACAGGGACCTCCCCCAGTATGTTAACTAGATGGAGATGTACTGCATAACCTGACTTAATAGGGACCTCCTTCAGTATGTGTACTAGATGGAGATGTACTGCATCACCTGACTTAACAGGGACTTCCTCCAGTACGTGCACTAGATGGAGATGTACTGCATCACCTGACTTAACAGGGACCTCCTCCATATGTGTACTAGATGGAGATGTACTGCATAACCGACTTAACAGGGCCTCCTCCAATAGTTGTACTAGATGGAGAGCTACTGCATAACCTGACTTACGGAGATGTACTGCATCACCTGACTTAACAGGGACCTCCCCTAGTAGTGTGTACTAGTGGAAATGTACTGTATAACCTGAATTAAGGGACCTCCCTATATGTGTACTAGATGGAGATGTACTGCATCACCTGACTTAACAGGGACCTCCTCCAGTAGGTGTACTAGATGGAGATGTACTGAATAACCTGACTTCACAGGGATCTCCTCAAGTATGTGTAGTAGATGGAGATGTACTGCATCACCTGACTTAACAGGGATTTCCTCAAGTATGTGTAGTAGATGGAGATGTACTGCATAACCTGATTTAACAGGGACCTCCTCTAGTATGTGTACTAGATGGAGATGTACTGCATAACTTGACTTAACAGGGACCTCCTCTAGTATGTGTACTTGATGGAGATGTACTGCATAACCTGACTTAACAGGGACCTCCTCCAATATGTGTACTAGATGGAGAGGTACTGCATAACCTGAATTAACAGGACCTCCCTAGTATGTGTACTAAATGGAGATGTACTGCATCACCTAACTTAACAGGGACCTCCTCCAATATGTGTACTAGATGGAGATGTACTGCATCACCTGACTTAACAGGGACCTCCCCTAGTATGTGTACTAGATGGAGATGTACTGCATCACCTGACTTAACAGGGACCTCCTCCAGTATGTGTACTAGATGGAGATGTCCTGCATCACCTGACTTAACAGGGACCTCCCCTAGTATTTGTACTAGATGGAGATGTACTGCTCACCGACTTAACGGACCTCCCCTCATATGTGTACTAGATGGAGATTACTGCATCACTGACTTCACAGGACCTCCTCCAATGATGTGTACTGATGGAGATGTACTGCATCACCTGACTTCACAGGGACCTCCCCTAGTATGTGTACTAGATGGAGATGTACTGCATCACCTGACTTAACAGGGACCTCCCTAGTATTTGTACTAGATGGAGAGTACTGCATCACCTGACTTAACGGGACCTCTCAGTATGTGTACTAGATGGAGGGGTACTGACCCTTTTATTTTGCTTCCCATGTTTCCAACAACTTAAACTACACAATTTGTGCACCATAGTATCATACAGAGCCTGGACTAGCCTAGGACGTCTACAGCGGCACGGTTTTGGTATCTTGCTTTTTCCGGAACAACTGGCACCCTGCCAATTGTCAAAATTTGCACTAATGTATGGTGTCCAATATGCTTCCACTGTATGTAGTTAGTTTAGGATATCCCCTATGGTTCTTAATGCATTGTTTCAGCTCATCCATAGAGCCATTATCAAGCATACTGTAATGCTTTATGGATGATCTGAAACGTTGCACCTTTTTTCCTGGGTGAATAAGAATCACCTTTATACTTATCGGATTGCTGCCTCATTGCAATTTTTCACATTTGTACAGAGCTTGGTTTATAATCCTTCATCCTGGTGGTAGATGTCCTTTAAGCAAAAGGGTGTCCTGGGGCTCTTACTCTACCTTCTACTGTATAATATTTAGGGGAAAAAAGCCTGAGATATTGATATGTGTGATATGTACAATACACTGAACTTTCTTTAAAACAACCCACTGTAGATAATGTGTGATAATTCACCACTCTGTACCTTTAATTTAGGATGCAGCCATCAGTGGACTACAAAGATTGTCATCAAACATTGAATCAACATTGATTCATAGAAAATGTGATATGAACATAATCATATCTAGTCACTTATATACATTCACTGCCCTTGAAGCCACAGCTTTTGCTTTTTCTGACTGTACAAAAACAGATTACAGAGTAATATGTGCAAGTGATAAGGATAAAAAATCAACATGGTTTCTGACACTACTCAATGCATGGTCACTGAGGTGAGAGCAGTGCACAATCTCAAGCTTTTATCATATTTATGGATAATTTTTCACCATGGCAGGGATCCTAAACCCTTTACAAAATACTGTCTTATTATCACTTTGTGTACCCAAAAATTCAGTCATCAAGCAGCCCCAATACAGGTGCCCTACTTAAAGACACCCATTTTCTTACAACCCCTAGTACAGATGGACCTCTAGCTCACTGGTGGCCTCTGGTGAAGCTCTCTGGATGTTTACTTTAGCCCTAGCTGCATGATCAGCTGTATGTGTCTGTAATTAAGTTTTATTGATAACCTCTTGTTCCCATTACAACACAAAATTTTAAAATCCAGTTTCACTGGGACAAAAAAATAATTGTCTGGAGCTACAATTATAAAATATACTTGTTCCAATTTACATACCAATTCAAATTAGAACAAACCTAAAGAACCTATCCCCCTAATCCGGGACATACCTGCAAGGAGACAAATTAATTATGCCCAGACATGGCACAGCATGTGGCCATAATTATTGTATTAGTCCCACCTCTGAGTCCTTCATAATTCTGAAGATCTTGGGAAAAGTCAAGCAAATTTATTTAATGGAGGAATTACTACATCTAGTAATTCAACATTTTACTATAAATTATTGTGTATTACAGATTAGTGGATGGTCAAGAACAATGGGGCACATGTATCATAAGTCTGGCTATTTCTGTCTGGTTTTTTAGACTTTTTTGCATTTCCTTAGAATCAGTCCCATTTTTCTAATCCATGGTGACATTTTCAGTGCATCTATGTCAGCACTGCCGTTAACCCATTAATGATGTGTGACGTAAAGTTACGTCACACATTGGTGCGGGTGTTTATAGAGGCTCACGTGCGGATCCCCCTCCATACCCTTTGAGTGTTTGGCATTTGCAGCAAACAACAACCGGTAATACCCGCGATTGGTGTTATCTTTTCTTGATCGTCGCTACAGTGACGTCATCGGGGAGTGTTGTGGCTTCAGTATGGCAGTATATGGACAACCTAGGGTTAACGTACTAACATACAAAATTCAAATCACCCCTTTTCCCTAGAACTGGTATAAATATAAAATGTAAAAATCATAAACATATTAGTGTATCACCGCATTCCAAAATGTACAATCTATGAAATATAACAACGGTTATTTGACCACGACATTTAACCATGTAGCAATATATCCAAAGTTAAAAATACAACATTTTCACCATTTTCAACATATAAAAATTTATTAAAAGTGATCAGCTAGCATTGAAAATGTCATCTCAAGTGGCAAAAATAAAACCACCCACAGCTCACAGCTCCGTACACTGAAGTGTGAAAAAGTTATGAGCGCCGAATTTTTTGTTGTACGAGGTTTTAATTGGGTATCCCCATGATAAAGTAGACATGTAATTTAGGATGCACAGTGAAAGCTGTAAAATCCAAGCACACAAAAATGTCGCAATGCATTTTCACCAATTTACTGCATTGGATTTTTTTTCTGCCTCCCAGTACACCGCATGGTATATTATATACTGTCACTCTGAAGTGCAATTTGTTACACAGAAACAAGCCTCACGCAGCTCTTAAATAGAAAAATAAAAGTTTATAGGGTTTGCCTGTGAACAAATTCTTAAATTTCAATCTCCTAGTGGTGGTTACACAATAAAATAATTTTTACCCCCTTACTTTACAATTTTACTCAGTTTTATTGCGTTTAGCTCCTAACACTCAGTTATGTCAGTGTCAGGGACTCTCTAAGCATACACTTCATGATCCATCTAGTTCTGTGTACTGAATATACACTTTCATTTCTCTTCTGAACATTGGAACATTGTACTAGTATCTGACACAGAAAGAGAGATGATAAGATCCATGAATGCATATAACACATGACACTCTTCGCTCTGCTAACTCACCTATAACACACAGCACTGCTATATCCCACCCCCCCCCCCAGCTTTCCCGGACAAAGTTCTTATCTGTTTGTAGCTTTACTCCACGAAGCTGCTGTTGTTTCTGCAGGAAGTCAGTGTGGTCTGTGTGAGAAATCCATAAATCCAGCATCCAGGCAAAAACGGTGTAACATCAGGTAAAATCCACTTTTATTGAAAAAAATTGTTTAAAAACATATAGTGACGTCCTATAACATAATGGGTCTGACGCATTCGAACCATTAGCAGTCCTATAAAGCCGTGTCTCTGTGAGCTCTACTGGAATGCAAGGGTGGGGACCACTGCAGAGAGCAGAGATGTGCTCAGCTCAGTGCACCATCAGACAAAAACAAGATGCTTGGCAACCATAAATTCGGAAGATCCAGAGTCGGTTCTAGAACCAACCAAAATTGTGTACACCAGACTGATAGAGACAGCATAGAATTATATCTGTTAAACGCTGTATTTTTGTTAATAACATTGAATTAGAATGTGTTATTTTGTTATCCTGAGTACATATAAGAAACTTGTCTTTGTGGGAATATACCTTTCAAGGACTTTCACCATCTCACAGATGTTGAGAGAGCATACCATTCTGTAGGGACGGCTACACAGATTCAGGAGCACTTTGAATTTTCCTTCTAGTCCCCCACAGTTGCAGAATTATTATCTTGAATTCGACCATTATAATCTGTGTTTGGTCAGACAGGAGGAGCTGGGGCTGGACCTGGAGGCATGTGTTATGCTAATCTTCTCTCATATTGTCAGTTATGATTTTTTTCTATGTTCACACACATTCCGTCTAGTATTCGTTAACATTGTGTTTACCCTGTGATTCCAAAATGCAATGTTACAAATTGCAATGCGACCGGGATGCAAACATGAGCACAGTGTAAAACGCAAACCCATTGTAATGCATGTATGCAATGTTAATGTAAACGCAATGTAAACGCAAATGTGATGGAAGTGCAATGTAAACACAAGGTAAACGCCATGTAAATGCAAACTTAGTGTAATCACCATGTAAATTGAAGGCAGTGCCCCGCAGACAAGAACGCAAATGTGACGTAAATGCCATGTAAACACAAATTAACATGAACAAGAAGCCAAGGCCACATAAATACAACATAAACACGACGCATACTCCATGTAAAATGCAAATGTGATGTAAATGGCAGTAAAATGTAACACAGATGCCACATAAATAATGAAAGTGATGCAAATAAGACACAAACGCAAATGCACATAAATGGAATATAAACGCAATGCAAACATGAATAAACACAAATTCCATGTAAAAGTTAGTGTAAACAAACATGAACGGAAACACCACATAAGCATAAACGCAATGCAAACACAACATAAAGGCACACGGCATGTAAATGTAACTGTAAGAAACTTAAAGGCAACCACCACATATGTGTAAATGCAATGATAATGCGCATAAAAGCACACGCCATGTAAACATAAGTGTAAACAGGATAAGCGCAACTTAACACAAAAGTGATAGCATGTGAATGTGACGTAAACACAAGCTCAGCGTAAGTATAACACAAGGCAAACATGACATAAATGAAAAATGCTGCATAAACATAACGCAAGTGCTGCATACATAAATGGGAGCAAAAGCAAACACTACGTAAGCTTACACATGACTCAAACGCCGTAGCTCAATTGTGACACAAAGGCAACACAAATGGCACATAAGTGTAACTGTGACGCAACTTCACATAAGTGTAAGCATAACATGACACAAATGCAAAGCAACCTTAAACCCAATCCAAACAGAAACCCAGGTTAAACGCAACACAAACAAACACTGCTACGCAAACACGAACATGCTAGCTTAGTGTAAACGGATGCAAATGCAGCATTAGAGTAAATGCAATGCAAACGCCATGTTAGTGTACATGTGATAGAAATTGCCATTAGCATTAACGTGACCAAACACGTGCATAAACGTAAGGGTGCGCAAGCGCTGGGTTAGTGTACACTTGCACAAATAACATGTCCACCTAAATGCAATGCAACGCCATGTAAGCGTAAAGGTGTCACCAAACGACACTTAAGCAGGAATACAATGCACGTCACATAAACGTAAACACAACACAAACCTGACAAAATCAATGCAAGCATAATAACGCAAACACAACAAAAAACACCTTCTCAGCATCTACAGTGAGGACCCATTCCATCAGTGTAATCTTTTAACAGGAATATCCCTAAATTAATCGCAACTTGTTTTTCAGATACCTGCCATCATTAAATATGTAATTTTTTGCAATATTTACATTTTTTAACACTTGATTAAAAAGGGTGGGATCAGAGTAGTAGTTAGCCATTAGCCAGGTTTATCAAACAGACTTTAGAATTACACAACATTTTACTAATTTTACTCTAATAAGAGATGATGTATGAAGTCCCAGAAATGCTGTCATGTGAAAATGGGACAGTTCAAAATCATAAAACACTGGGGGCAGATTACATCTCTCAATATGACTGTTTCACTTTTTTTACCATGGAAATTGAATGTGATACAGATTCTCTTTATATCAATTTTACTGCTGTGATTTCTATAGCAGCTCCTGGAGAAGAAATGCTGAAATAATCACATTCTTGTGCCCTACAAGAATTTCCATAATATGTTTGCGACTTCACCACTCTATCCAATGAAGGTAGAGCTGCGGCCACTGGCAGAGTGGCCCGTGACTGTGCACTTTCTAAAACACAACCAGCCCTTATGCCTCACAATATATCCGAGGGCAGGGGTGCGTGTGGCCTCTATCATACGCCAGTGCACAAGCGCTGGCATATGATACATCTCCCACCTATTCTTTGTGCCAACACTGAAGATCTTTTATTGCTACATACTTTAAAAGCGTATCGGTGGATATAAAAAAATTAATGTCACTCATTATAGTGGATGCTAACATTATTTAGTACAGATGTCATTACTAAAGATAAATTATTAAACAGTATCCTTTTACTCTTTTTTGTGTGTTTCTTCTTTTCAACAGGGTGATTTCCAGCATGTGCTATAACACTCTTCATAGTTGAGTCAGTATTTGTTGGCTGGTTCTCTCTTGAGTTCATCTGAGATTCATTCAGGCTCCCAGCAAGTTTACATTCTTGAGGCGGCCTTTGAACCTCTTGACATTGTGGCCATTCTGCCTTCCTACATCACGCTGGCTGTGGACAACACATCTTCAGGCCAGAAAAAACCTGGATCAGGAAACATATATCTGGATAAAGTAGGCCTTGTACGGCGCATACTTCGTGCCTTGAGGATTCTCTATGTGTGCTTCTTGCCAGGCATTCACTGGCCTGCAAACATTGGGCCTTACTGCTAGACATGCACCGTGAGTTTGGTCTGTTGCTGCTTTTCCTGTGTAGCCATTGCCCTTTTTGCCCCCTTGCTGTACTTGATTGAAAATGAGATGGCAGACTCGCAGGAGTTCACTAGTATCCCTGCTTCTGCTTGTGGGCATGTCATCACTATGACTACAGTTGGCTATGGTGATATGGTCCCCAGAGTATACCAGGCCAGGTGGTAGCTCTCAGTAGCATTTTAAGCGGAATTTTGCTGATGGCCTTTCCAGTGACTTCAATCTTCCATACCTTCTCCCAATCATATGTGGAGCTTAACAAGAACAAGAGAGAATGATTTGCCGGAGGGCACAGCTGCTAAACAAGGCTCAGCTTGGTAACATGACACACGGAAGTGACATATATCAGAGAGCTTGTCATCTGAGGTCAAGTGCTGCAGTAGCCTTGGGTAGACGTCGCTGGATTCTGGCTAGTGCCTACAGACGTAAGGACGAGAGGAATCAGCAAATGCAAAAGAAAAACTCTCAATTGGAACAGAAATTAATTGAGTTGGGAGGGCAGAAAATGTTAGTGGAATGTAATACCCGCCTATTAAATGACAAGTTACAACATTACCAGAGTATTGCAGAAAAAAAAGTAAAGGTAGCCCAAAATAAGTATAAGAAAAGAAATGGAAAAATCAACAAAAATAAAGTGCACAAAATGATTGCTGCAGCATCTGTGGTTTGGAACCCAGATACTTGGGATGGGGATGTGTGGGATTCTTCCTGTAATTCAGAATGGGAGGACCCCCCAGACCTTGTAATAGATCCCCCGAGTGTGATAGCCAAACCTATCAGAAAAAGATTAGAGAGAACAGGAGAAAGAGAGATGGAGTGGTTGGTCAGAGTAAGTGAATATGGAGGAACAGGAGTAATGCTGGATGGGGGAGATGTGGGAAAATGTATCACTCTATCCAAAGACCCTATTATACAGACCCTATTTAAGACCTACTTTGTGGATACCGGGATAAGAGTGCAGAATTTACTTCTAATTCTGGCTCACTGTTTCCAGAACAAGTATCCAGCAGAGTCATTGCCATTGAATGAGAAACCCTGGTACACTATAAGGGATGGTCTTGAGAGACTTAAAGAGGAAGGAAAGCGTAGCGCCATATTTGTATTAGGGGTGGAGGATGATTTTCTGAACTACCCTCTCACAGCCAGCATAAGAAATTAGATTAGTTAAAACCACGACTCCAGCATATTAAGCAGTCATTTTATCCCTTACTGCAGCCCCAAAACACCCAGGGACAGTAAACCTTATAAATCAGATTGGAAGGAAAAACAAGAAGAGGATTCTAGTAGGGTCTCGAGGAAAGATATTTTCCAAGCTCTGCTGAAAGCTGGGGTGAAAAAGGAACATATCGATGGGAAGGAAACTGGAGAATTATGGAGAATGTATAAACAAAAAGCATTATCAGCAAAAAAGGCTAGCACAGAAGAGCCCCTAAAAGAAGAAAGAGGGGGGAAAACCAAGAAGGACATTCATAAGCCTAAGGAAATGTCTTGGTCAGATTATCAAGCTGTGTATCCTTGGAAGGAACTGGCGGCCGCGGTTGCAACCAAAGTAATACAAGAAATGGAGAAAAAGTCACTAAATTGATTTAGGATCAGATAATGAAACAGCATGAGTAGCCAGCCAAACCCCCGTGTTTATAAAAAGAGATGATCGCCCATGTTAATCTAAGCATCCATTGGAAGGGGGTTAATGTTCAAAGAGTCCCAGCTTTGATTGATACGGGTGTGGAAGCTACTTTAATATGTGGAAATCCCATCAAATTTAAAGGTACAAATAGCAGGATTAGGTGGTAAGGTGATTACAGGGGTACAAACCAAAGTGGCCCTTAAAATAGGTAATATGGAAGACACTACATTTGAAAGAAGGAAAATTTGCGTTTGGGGTAAGAGAAAATGGAAATTTAATTTATTGGTACGGAGAGTAAAAATGCCCGCAATACACATTCCCCCGGCTTCTAAACTAGTATCCCTGAAACAGTATCGAATTCCCGGAGGACACAAAGAAATTGTTGAATACACCCCTTCTACTGTTTTTCATGTTGATGCTCATGTCCCAACTGATTCACTTGAACATTTGTTTAATTCCGAAGAAGATAAACAAGCAGCAATCAGAACAGCAGACACTTCTTCTGGAAAAGAAAAGCAATCATGGCTTCAGGGTACACAGCAAAAGTCGGCAGAAAAGTGGGAGAAAAAGCTTGGGTGGGCCCAAGAGAGAGGAATTCCTCCAACCCTTGACATAATTAAAGATACCTTTCAGAATTGTCCAATATGCCAACATACCCAGAAAAGAGAAGGGACAGTAATGAGACACATAGGTTGTGGACAACTACCAGCTCTCTGCCAGAAAGCAGGGGAATTGCAGGTATGTGTGTACGGCAGTGGATTCATACTCAGGATTTATGGTAGGATTTCCTTGTAAATCTGCCACTCAATTGAGTACACTGAGAACTTTGGAAATTGTTACCCAGTATTATGGAGTCCCGTTGCAAATGCAATCAGACAGTGGGTCACATTTTACTGGAGAACAGGTCAAAAAGTATGCACAAGACAACAACATCCACTGGGTATATCATATGCTTTATTATCCTCAAGCAGCAGGGTTAGTGGAAAGGATGAATGGGTTGCTTAAAGCACCCTAAAAAAGCTATACCAGTCAGACAATCTATATGGACAATGAGGGATGACCTTAGTGAGTCTCTACAGATTTTAAATAATAGGCCCATTACTGATTCAATGACTCCTTTTAATGAGGATGTTGACCCCTAATCTCACGGTACAAGTTGATACTATAGTAGATTCACTACTATATTGGAAAATTCAGGACGATGTAGTTACACCCATTCGAGCTACACCACAGTCGGCAGGTTTGGATCTCAGCTCAATGGAGGTAAATCTTATCTCCACAGGTAAGGTTCAGGCAATTGCCACTGGTTTAGGATGTAAAATTCCAAAAGATCACTATGGGCAAATAGCCACAAGATCTAGTTTAGCTCTGAAAGGATGTGTAGTGTTGGGAGGTGTAATTGATGAAGATTATCAGGATGAGATTAAAGTAATTTTGATTAACTTAAGTACAGAGCCGATTTTAATTGAGAAAAATCAAAGAATTGCCCAGTTATTGCCCATCCCCATCAATTATGCTACTCCAAAAGATGGGTCTGCCCTAATGGAAGTCACCATAAGAGGAGATAAAGGTTTTAACTCTTTTGATGTTACCAATGTTGAAGCTAAAATATGGGTCCAAAATACTTCTGCAGAAGTGATAGCAGTGGGGAAAGATAAAACCTTGCTGATCAGGAGACCCGGAGTAGAAAAGTGGGAATATGTTCCACAGGAAAAATGTTACTTGACAGAATGAGGAAATATGATGTTTGTGTTTCTTTCCCTTAGATGTACCTAACTATTGGAATCCTTTGAGGTGGGTATTGGGCCAGAAGTAAAGCCTCGACACCTGGTGCCTCATTGGAAAAGACTAACATGTTTGGTTGCTGATATATAAAAGTCTGTGATAACCTGTAAAAATAATAGTGTTATCACAGGACAAGGATCTTTCCTAGTATACCTTGTCCTAATAACATTAACACAGCAAAATTAGATCCAGGACATATTAAGAGAATACCCTCTACTTTCTTCCTCTACCTAAATGTAACCAGAAAAGAAAAAGAAGAGCTTGGTATGACATTTGATATTGAGACTCTAGCCAACAGGCTAAGCCAAGGAATTCAAGATGCATTGACTCTACAAGGACACTACACTTTTTTTTATTAAGGACTATTAATAGAACAGATAATATTTTAGAGGGTTTAGAGGTTAATACTAGCAAAGCTTTTAATTTAAGTCTATGCATTATGCAAGTAGTATACTATATATAACAATGTGATACTATGCAAACTAAGTTGTCCTGGGTCAAGATTGATGCTCCAAAAATGATGCGTAATGAAACATATTGCACTGGCATAATCACCTTATACAGTCATAAGTTTTGAGAATTACACAAATATTATAGTTTCACATGATCTGTTGCCCTCTGGTTTTTATGTGTGTTTGTCAGATGTTTTATCACATACAGAAATACAAGTGCAATCATATTATGAGTAACAAAAGCTTTATTGACAGCAAGTCAATATTTGCAGTGTTGACCCTTCTCTTCTTCAGACCTCTGCATTCTCCCTGGCATGCTTCAACTCTGGACCAAATCCTGACTGATAGCAGTCCATTCTTGCACAATCAATGCTTGCATTTTGTCACAATTTGTTGGTTTTTGTTTGTCCACCCGTCTCTTGATGATTGACACAAGTTCTCAATGGGATTAAGATTTGGGGACTTTCCAGGCCATGGACCCAAAATCTCTACCAAATCCCCCCCCCCCGTCCCCCCCAGATGAGATGGGCTCATGAGTGCACAGTATGGCGGGTGCGTGTCTATATCAGTGCACAGTATGGCGGGTGCGTGTCTATATCAGTGCACAGTATGGCGGGTACGTGTCTATATCAGTGCACAGTATGGCGGGTGCGTGTCTATATCAGTGCACAGTATGGCGGGTGGTTCTAATCAGTGGCACAGTATGGCATATGCGTGTCTATTTATCAGTGCACAGTATGGCGGGTGCGTGTCTATATCAGGCACAGTATGGAGGGTGCGTATCTATATCAGTGCCAGTATGCGAGGGGTGCGTGTCTATATCATGCACGTATGGCGGTGCGTATCTATATCAGTGCACAGTATGGCGGGTGCGTGTCTATATCAGTGCACAGTATGGCGGGTGCGTGTCTATATCAGTGCACAGTATGGCGGGTGCGTGTCTATATCAGTGCACAGTATGGCGGGTGCGTGTCTATATCAGTGCACAGTATGGCGGGTGCATATCTATATCAGTGCACAGTATGGCGGGTGCGTGTCTATATCAGTGCACAGTATGGCGGGTACGTGTCTATATCAGTGCACAGTATGGCGGGTGTATATCTATATCAGTGCACAGTATGGCGGGTGCGTGTCTATATCAGTACACAGTATGGCGGGTGTATATCTATATCAGTGCACAGTATGGTTGGTGCGTGTCTATATCAGTGCACAGTATGGCGGGTGTATATATCAGTGTACAGTATGGTATGTTTATATATGTTAGTGAACAGTATGGTGGGTTTATATATCCATAAAGTACATATCAGTACAGTTATACACACGCCCGAGCCTCTTACTCACGGGTTCCCGGTGTCCGCCTGCTGCGGGTTGATCTCATCTTCCGGGAAGGCAAATCTGAAGTCGAAGGAGAACATCCCCGCGCAATCCTTCTGCATCTGCCGGCGGAGCCTGGCTGGGAAGGTTCACTATGTGCGCCCATACTTGTCCCCAGGACGACCTCGCTGCCCTCACCGTCCGTGGAGAGATGAAGCCCTGCATGCGGCCGAGCCGGAGCACGAGCAGCTCCAGCACCCCCGACCACCAGCGCATCCCTTGCCGGACACTTCTGGGATCCATCTTGGCCGCGTACCTCCTATCCTGCTCAGAGCGGCAGCATTGCGCCATCCGCAGTTCCATGAGGTTTGGGGCCCCAGGTTGAGGCTGCAGAAGATGCCGGACAGGGAGAGCAGCACATAGAGGATTATGCCCTGCAGCCACCCGCGGAGCGGCGGCTTTTTCTGCTCCAGCACCCGCAAGTCCGGTCCCAGGTGCAGTGAACAATAGGGGATAATTGACCAGCGTATTTTTACGCTTAGCTTTTATTTTGGGGAGTAACAGCGCCCAATAATGCGTCTATGACGCTTGGTGAGGCGTTAATGCGACCTCTGCTGGTACCATTCTTTATTCATGGATGTGTTTTTAGGCAAGACTGTGAGAGAGCCGATTCCCTTGGCTGAGAAGCAACCCCACACATGAGTGGTTGCAGGATGCTTTACAGTTGGCATGAGACAAGACTGGTGGTATCGCTCACCTTGTCTTCTCCGAACAAGCTGTTTTCCAGGTGTTCCAAACACAATTGGAAAGGGGATTCATCAGAGAAAATGACTTTACCCCAGTCCTCAGCAGTCCACTCCCTGTACCTTTTGCAGAATATTGGTCTGCCCTGATGTTTTTTCTGGAGAGAAGTGGCTTCTTTGCTGCCCTCCTTGACACCAGGCCTTGCTCCAAGAGTCTCCGCCTCACACTGCATGCACTCACACCTGCCTACTGCCATTCTTGAGCAAGCTCTGCACTACTGGTAGCCCGATCCCAAAGCTGAAACATTTTTAAGAAACGGTCCTGGCGCTTGCTGGTCCTTCTTGGGCGCCCTGGAGGCTTTTTGGGAACAATGGAACCTCTTTTCTTGAATTCCTTGATGATGCAATAGATTGTTGACTGAGGTGCAATCTTTCTAGCTGTCATACTCTTCCCTGTTAGGTTTTGCGCAGTGCAATGATGACTGCATGTGTTTCTTTAGAGATAACCATGGTTAACAGAAGAGAAACAATGATGCCAAGCACCAGCCTCCTTTTAAAGTGTCCAGTGGTGTGATTTTTACTTAATCATGACAGATTGATCTCTAGCCCTGTCCTCATCAACACCCACATCGGTGTTAATGGAGCAATCACTGAAACAATGTTAGCTGCCCCTTTTAAGGCAGGCCTGCAATGAAGTTGAAATGTGTTTGGGGGGAAAAAGTTCATTTTCTAGGCAAATATTGACTTTGCAATTAATTGCTGTTAAGCTGATCACTCTTTAAAAATTCTAGAGTATATGCAAATTGCCATTATAAAACCTGATGCAGTAGACTTACTGTAAAAATTTGTATCATTCTCAAAACTTATTGTCATGACTGTAGACTTGTGCCTCACTATCCTGTATAGGAGACATCTGCATACACATCCAGCTCTGCTACATTCACTGTTACATGACCTCCTCTGTGAGCAGGGAGCCACAGCTCCTACCCTCCAATGAATATGTAGTTTGTTAACACTTTGTTTCTCTGATGGATTCCATGGCTTACCAGCACATGGAGAGGAGGCAGCAATTACAGCACTAAGGTAATAGCTATAGTGAGGGCTATAGCATGGAAACAACTGCATATAGGTAATAAAGATAATAGGCAAAGTTGTTTTACATCCCAAGAGATAGTGATTTGTGGAAAAGATAAAACCTTTACATTTACTCTTTAAGGGACCAGCACCGTAAAAAAAACCCCTGAAAACTGATCCTATTTTGGGAACTACACCCCTTAATGAATTTATCTAGGGCCATACTGAATATTTTAACCATACAGGTGGTGACTTAAAGATATTGCAAAATGACTGGAGCAAGTACAAATATCATTTTTTCTCAAATGTGCAATTTTAGTTCACATATATAGTGTTTATTTCATGCCACTGGAGAAAATCACCCCAAAAATGATAACTGAATTTTCTGGCGTATAAGACGACCCACAATATACTAACCAAATAAGACTACCCTTTTGTCTCCAAGACTATCAGAGCAGTAGCCCTTCCATCTGGCCCCCCATGTATCCTTGCATCCTGTGCCCTTGTTTCCTATTGCCTTTGTATACTATTACTGGTACCTCCTTGTCTGCTTCTCAAATCTTGCTCCTGTGGTCAGCAGTTATGAGGTGAGGGGGCACTGCTTCAGGAAGGTGTACTGTAGGGCCCGTTCCACACTTGCGAGTGTGATGCGATGAACTCGCATCATACTCGAAACGCATGCTGCCGGGAACGCACAACTCGAACGCTGCACCGCGGGAGTGAACTGACATGCTGAGTTCACTCCCGCGGTGCAACGTTCAGGCCGTTAGTTCCCGGCAGCATGCGTTGCAAGTGTGATGCAAGTTCATCGCATCACACTCGCAAGTGTGGAATGGGCCTAAGTGAAACAGCACTGTACCCAGAAAAACATGCCTCTTTCACTCATCCAGCCTGCCCCTGCATCTTATGAACCCCATCTTTTGGGCATTCTTTTTTGATTTTGCATTTTTCACTCCCAACGCTCAAAAAACTTTTTTATTTTTCCATGTAAAGAGCTGTATGAGCGCCTGTTTTCTGCAAAAGAAATAGCATTTCGCAGTGATGGTATTTTATATTCCATGAAGTGTATAGGGAGGCAGGAAAAAAATCCAAATGCAGGGAAATTGGTGAAAAATGCATTTGCACCATCTTCTTGTGGGCTTGGTTTTAATGGCTCTCACTGTGCAACAACTTGATATATTCTAAACAGAAACAGAAATTTATTACAAAAAGTTCCTGGTCCTCAGAAACCATAATGATGTCATGTGCTGTACAATGACATCACACAACCAGGATACAGAAGAGCATATAACAGAGATAGTGTGGTCACATGACCTCACTAAGGTGTCTTCTCAGGGGTTCTTCAAGGTCATAATGGAATGATGAAGATGATAAATAAAATGGGCATTCATCCCTACTAAAAAACCACAAATGTTTTACAGGGCATGACCCTGAATGTAAAGAAAAAAAAAGACTAAATGAATGGAGTACTAAAAATGTGTGATTGATCACTGGGAAGAGTGATACATTGCACACATAAACATACAAAAATTACTCCTATACTTCTTACTACTTCCACTAAAAAAGTCTTCCTTGCACAGCACACTAAAAATTGTACTACACTATTTGACATGCTTTGTGCAGCGTAGCGTAATCTGTGTGCGCTATATAAATAAAGAACTATTATTATTTATTATTTTACTTTAGGAATCCTGCTTACACGGAGCACTTAGAAGTGCATTACATGTGCACAGCTCCTACCACTAAAAGGATCCTCCTTACATGGTGCACTTGTAAGTGCATTATATGTGCACCACTCCTAACACTAAATGGATCCTACTTAGAGAGCGACGCGCACAATTCTAAAGGCATACTTACATGGCACACTGATAAGTGTGTCCAGTGTAAGATAGTCCTCTTTAGAATAAGTGATTACAGAGGGATAACACAGAAAATTTGGGAATACACAGGGGGGTAGGATGATAGGTATAGTGGTTTATGACAGTAGATGACACAGTAGAGTTCAAGCAGATTACACGGTATTCTGCTCTCCTACATCTTCAAATGGATATATCCATCGCTGAGCATTAATTGGTTAAGGTCATGTCCAGAATGTGGCCTTCTTTTTGATAGCTGGTATATTGGATCAAGGGAAACTTCTTCTAATAGGCATGGTTATGTATCAAATCAAACAGGGCAGAATTGTCTGAGACAGCAATTGCAACAATCATTTTTACAATATCTCTTGTGTGTCAAAGCTTCATCTGTAGCTTTTTAAACAGCTACATAAGGGGTATTATGTGCTGGATGAGCTTTAGTTTTCATTTTTACTATTTTGTGAAATGTATGACCATTTAATAAATATTTATGGATGTAAACAGAAAAAAAGCATGGATTCTGTCATTTTTATTTTTCCATTACGTCTATGGGAATATGTTATGACACAAATATTTTTATACTTTTTCCCTACCCCAGGGGGTTTGAACATGCAATCTTTTAGCAGCACATACTTTTATACCTCTGTATTTCTATACATTATATGCTTTTTCTACATTTGACTAACAGAAAGTTATCACAAAGCTTGAGGAGCAGCAACCCCTGTTATCTACATAAGGGACAGTTTCCCTGCATTTTGAACTAAAACCCCAGGCCTGTCCATAGTAAATGCCGGTGACAAGATCTTACAGTCCCATTAAGGGACAAGTAAAAAGGAAAAGTATTAAAAAATGTTTTTAAATAAAAATGAACTAATAAATTAATAAGAAAAGCCCCTAAAGTTGCCACTTAGAAAATTGTGATGCAAACATTTTTCCCCACATTAGGTTTTATTCTACAAAATTAGTAAAACGTAAGCGACAGTATAGAAATTTGGTATCGCCATAATTGTAATGACCTGTAGAATAAATCAAACATGCTGCTTAGGGTAGATGGTGAAGGGCAAAAAAAAATTCAAAAATCATTGATAAAATTGATGTGTTTTCTACAACCACCCACAAAAAAGTTACTACATTTTCAAAAATAGGACATAACCACCCCAAAATAGTATCACTGAAAAATACATCTCATCCCACAAAAACTAAGCCCTTATATGTCAACATTAATGAAAAAACAAATATTATATAACTCACAAAAGTGTTCCCATGAGCAAACTAAAATTCACTAAATTCTATAGGGAAAAACAGTTTAATGCATGACCCTGCTTCCCTTCTGTACGCCCATACAACAAGTGAAGATCACATGTGGGGTGTCCTCATATTCGGGAAAAGTTGCAAAACAAGTATTAAGATGGGTTTTCTCTTTTTATCCTTTTTATCCTATGAAAATCTCAAAGGGTTAACACTCTTCCCAAAAGCTGTTTCTGAGGGGTACTTATTTGAAAATTTGAGTGATATATAGGGGGTTTCTAATGTCATAAATTTCAAATCTCATTAAAAACAATATTGCTCCCCAAAAAATTAAATTCTAAAATTTCCTTGAAATTATGAAACATTATGAAAACTTAATGGAGACATGTGGGAAATGTTATTTAGTAACTAATTTGGGTGGTAAAATTATATGTCTGAACACAAGATAATTTTGAATTTTGAAAAAAATTCTCCTTTTTAATAGTTTTTTATAAATAAATGCAAAACGTATCATCCAGAATTTACTAATTCACTAATGTGATCCTTAAATGATAAAATGGCTGCTTCCTTACAGGGTTTTCTGGGCTAAATATATTGATGACCAATCTTCAAAATGGGTCATTAATATTAGATTGGTAAAAAATTGTGCTTTTATAAGATGTTTTATGGAGATGGTTTATAGCACAAGTTGTAACTTTTATGGATACAAAGGTTTTACTTTACCTACAAACCTTCTATAAATGAATACATAATGTCATGTAGCAGTTGTTAATTGAAATTGTTATCAAGTATTCATGAGACATCTGTGTTGCTGTTTATTTCCTACAATAACGGTACAGTTAGTGCCTGAGAGGATGTCACAGTTCTGCCCCCTTTATGAGCAGAGGCAATGATATTTTTTCTAATCATATAGTTTTATCACTTATATTCATCACACATTAATCAATAAATATTGTTTCCATTTATTTAAATATATGTTTTTACAAACTGATTCTGTTCACAATGAAGGGTAGTGCTATTGGGTACCTGCTTACAAGTATAAGACTCCAATAGAAACTAAATGTGTGGTAAGTTGTTTCAGATTAAATCAAATCAAAAGACGAAGGGGCACTATCTCCATTTTGAGAAATCAAGGTTTAATCACCGGAGGCGACAGGGCTTTTTTACTATGAGAACTGTCAATCTGTGGAATAGCCTGCCTCAGGCACAATAGAGAGCTTCGAGAAGGGTCTAGGTGCCTTTTTACACCTAAATAACATTGTTGGTTATGTTATATAGAATTGTTTCCCATAAATCCCTTCCTCATCCAATCCCTTCCCTTTCTTGGTTGAACTTGATGGACAAGTGTCTTTTTTCAACTGTACAAACTATGATACTATGGTACAATATCAGTGGTGTTAAAACTTTCATAGGAAAGGCAGAACTGAAAATTCAGCTCCATAATTAAAAAAAAGAAGATTGTCTTTGGTTATAGAAATTATCATCTGTTTTTTAACTTGTAGGAAAAGGACTGACAGACTCATATATTAATATGCACATATGACACATGCAATGAAATCCAATAATGAAAAAGACCATGTGTCATAGAGCAGTAACAAAAAATCTTTAATTTATTGCAAAATTCATAATATGTACACCATACAAAAAAGCATAAAAACAAATAAAAAGTGGGTAAAGTTCATAAAGAGCAAACAAAGGGGAACCATGACACCTGATAATGCCACAAAAAAGTACCTTTACACAGCCCCCTCCTCATACTATTGTCAAGTAAATAGCATACCAAAAAATTATGGAATCAGGCAAGGATATCCAGGAACAAAGGGATCAGTAAACCTGAATGTGTCAACCAGAGGCGTCGCTAGGTCAATCTTTTGACCTGTGCCCCGAATGTATTGGTGTCCGGACGAATTTCCCTACTCTCATCGCTATCTACATCCTCAGGACATAGATAGCGATGAGCACTGTAGTTGGGAAGGAGCCGCCGGCTCCATTCTCCACTACAGGGAGCAGGAGACACGATCACCCAGCGTCTCCTGCTGCAAGCAGCTCAATACAGCGCCGGGAGCAGGAGACGCCGGGTGATTACGTCACCGCGCCTCAGTGCTGGAGTGAACGGAGAGCAGCCGCGGGAGACACAGAGGTAAGTATCGGTCTGTTTTTCTATTTTAGTTTTGCAAAGGGGATGGGGCGCATTGAGGGGACTTACTGGTGTCTATGGGGAACATTACATTACAGGGGGCTTTGAGGACAGTAAAGACACTGTACAGACATTGCGGAGGGGTGCTGTGGAGGACATTACAGGGGGCTTTGGAGATATTACTGGGGACTGCGAAGACATGGGGGGATGTGGGAGACCTTACAGGGGGCTGCAAAGACACTGGTAGGATGTAGAGGACATTACAGGGGGCTTTGGGGACATTACTGGTAGCTTTAGGGGGGCTGTGGGGAACATAACAAGGGGCTTTGGAGACATTACAAGGGGCTGCAAACACATTGGAGGGGATGTGGGGGACATTAGTGGGGGATCTGAAGACATTTGGAGGGCTATGGGTAACATTACAGAGGGCTTTGGGAACATTGGGGGGTGTGAAGACATTTGGGGGGCTACTGGAGAGATTACTGGGGGCTGTGGGGGCTTCTTAGTGGGGCTCTGGGGGACTTCTAAATGGGGCTGTCAGGACATTAGGGTGCTGGGAACATTACAGAGGGCTTTGGGAACATTACTGGGGGGCTGTGAAGACATTGGGGAGGCTGTTACTGGGTGCTAAGGGAGACTTCTTAGTGAAGCTGTGGGGGTTATTACAGTGGGCTGCAATGACATTGGGGGGCTGTGGTGGACAATACAGGGGGCGTTGGGAACATTACTGGGGGCTGGGATGACATTGGGGGGGGGCGTGGGGGACATTACTGGGGACTGTGGGGGACTTCTTAGTGGGGCTGTGGGGAACATCGGAGGCTGTGATGAAATTAAGGGGCCGTGGTGGAATTCTTAGTCAGGGCTGTGGGGAACATTGCAGGGGGCTCTGGGGAACATCTTATTGGGGGCTGTGAGGGACATTACTGTGGGCTGTGCGGACATTACTTAGTGTAGGTATTAGGTGAGGGGATTCTTTATGTGGGCATGGTTAGGCAGGGCATTATTTAGTTTAGGGCCACGTTCAGAGCTAATTAGTGGGGGGGGGGGGCACAGTTATTGTCACAGTTGGATTGTCATAAGAACCAGGATTAACAATAAATCTTAGTTGCAGACACCTGTGATAACTGTTATAGCTGTTTATTGTAGCCTAAAGTACAGTCAATTACCAATATCCAGAGGTCCATTTGTAACTAGGGGTCGTCTGTAAGTCGGTTGTTCTTAAGTAGGGGACTGCCTGTATATAGATTTTATGACTTTTATAACATGTTATATTAGGAAGCACCTCCTGGCACTGGATGTAACAGGTAGGGATTTCTCCTGTGTTTTATGTAGCTGTATGTGTTGTGTATAGGTTGTGTACAGGAGTGGACATTACTGAAAGTGTTATACATATGCGTCAGGGCCCGTGCCCCAGGTGTTTTACCATCCTAGCAACGCCCCTGGTGTCAACACAATCTAGGAACTGATATGTACAGAGGTAAACACCAAAAAGTAATAATATATGTGACCTATATGATAAATACACCTAGAAGTACAAAAAATGCACAGTCTAATACAGATTAAACCAAGATAGGCTAATAGTGATACCTGCACTGAATATAACAAAGTATATCAAGCAATGGAGGGCGAGGGGCTGAGAGTGCCCATTTGTTTTCTAACCTGTACATTCTTATTAATTGTCAGGATTGACAACAATGAGGCCTGGGTAGAGTGGTATCTGCTTGCTACTACAATGGTTTAACCAGACAAACATGTTCTGGCACCAGAGATAACTGCATCTTTCTAGTCAAACAATATTACAGTAATATTGGACAGTATCTTCAGTATCTAATGCGAAAATATAGCTGCATTTACACTAAATAATATGATATTTAAAACAGTTTTCACTGCTGGTTGTAAAAATATCTACATACCTGCCTCATGTACATGAAGTACCTCTCACCCTGATGTCCATAGGAAGTGAGTGCCTCCGACACAAAGACGGGCAGGATAAGGCACGTTGAATGTGCCCTATAAAAGGCTACGTGGTCGTGAGTTGGCTGCTGTTTTTGTACAAAAGGTGAGCGTAGTGACCAAAAGAATAAAGGAAACCTGTCATTCGGAGTGCGCAGTGAAGGCATTTTCTCGCCATTTTTACCACATTTGAAAATTATGTCCTGCTTCCTAGTACACAGCATGAAATATCAAATACCATCACTGCATTACAATTTGTTATGCACAAAAAAAGCCCTCACACAGCTCTGTATATGAAAAATGTAAACAGAAAAAAAAAGGGCCAAGTAATTATGGGATTAAGGAACTTTACAGGGCAATCAATTGTTAGTATGTTTGTATTACCTGTATATATTAATTTGCCCTTTTTTTTAAATAACCTTAGGTAAAATGTGCTCCAGGTTTGATAATGCTATGCTATACTTGAAGAGGATACTGCTGTTATAAATGTGAGCAAAATGCTCATTGGAAGTCCAGCTCTTGGCTCTAAATGAGCAACTCGCAACAGTGGAGCAGATGAGGAGGATGTCACTTCGGGAATAATAATTCTACACTTCCTCTGAACTGCAGGTGAATGACTCTGGGCAATGGTAAGTATTATTTTCTGAAATACTGCCTGTGGGTTACGGACATTACAGTAGGAATGGGCTTCATCTTGGTGGGGAGGGTGCAGCTGTGTTGAGACATCAAAAAATGGTGAAGTAATTAAAACAGGGGCTTCAACTACTTGGATACAAATTCACAATACCGTTCAAACCTACGTTCCGTACCTCCATTAAAAAAAAGTGAAGAACAAAAGTTTAATGAAGGAGTTGACATCAATGTAAATTTTATGTCATCCATTATGTTCTGTCTAGCATGTTTTTTGGGAAGTAAAAATGAGGGTGGCTGCAGTACCTTTTTATATAAAACGTATATGTTTATGTGTCACCATTTTCTAGCTATAATTTTTTAATTACTCAATCAAGAACATTATTAGGGCTTGTTTATTGGGGGATAAGATAACATTTTAACTGGAACTATTTTGGGGTCCAGCTCATCTTTTTATCGCTTTTTATTACAATATTTGAGAGGTAGGAAGCACTCAAATGGTAATTTGGGATTTTTTTTGTTTTTTATGCCATTCACAGTACAGATTTTCATTTGCCATTTGTCTATTAGACCTAGTCTTGGGTTTAGCCTAATAGGCTTCTATATATGGTAGAAGCAGGGGTCTTGTTCAGACCTCAAACTGCCATGGAAACCCTCAAGCATCCTGGATACACACTCTCTGGCTCTTGAGCTGCCGCAATCAAGCTTGATCGCTGAAGTTAAGTTAGAGTGCTGTGCTTGGCATATGCAGCCAGGGCCAGGTTGTATGTAACAGCCAGTCTCCTGCTGCAATCCAGCTTGTACTTTCACAGTGCCAGCCCGATCACCAGGGCAAGTATACTCATTCTAATGTGGCATGTCCATTCTGAATAGGTATTGTAAAATATATCTACATCTATATCTCATAGGATATCTACCTTCAGGTGTGCACCAGCCATGAAGCGAGTTGAGCCTCTTGCCTCACCTGCAGTAAGATCGAAGGCTGTATTACGGATACAGTTATCTGCTACAAAGAAGGACCTGCCACTTAAAAATAGTGTCTCTTTACACCTTATGTCAGCATGGGTGTGGGACACGGCATGGAGAACCCACTTACTAAAAATATAACTTGATATATTACAACTGGATGGGGGAGAGGGGGCACCATTCTATAGCTCGCCTCTACCTTCTATGGGGAAAGCTGAATGTCATAGTGGAGGAAGATGGGGAAAGGGCAAATCTGTTAAATGCTTTCTTCTTAACAGTTTTTTTCTGGGGAAAAACCCAATTACAGATTAGATGATAAGGAATAATGTAAATTCTTTATGTAATTTCTACTGTTTAGCCCAAGAAGAAATGCAGCTCCAATAACAACAGACAAATCACTGAGTCTAGTTGGCATACCCCCCTGGTACCACAAATCCACCATGCCACCAGCAGCCATCTTTGTTGAAATCATTCCCCGTAATGTCATCAGGGAACAGCCAGTGGCCTATTGTAATGAATCCTGTGTAAAAATGCCATATACTGCCATACAGCAGCTTCTGGCACTGGCACACAACAAGAAACTCTGAGTGTCTCACTTATATAATACAGCTGACCAGGGGCTTAACTAGGAGAGGCAGGGTCCTGTAGCAGACTTCTAAATGGGACCCCCCCACCCCCTCAGAAAATATACATATTTGTATACTAACATATTTATACAGACTTACACACATTTATACACTCATGTGCACACATATTTGCACTGATATATATATATATATATATATATACATTTATACACATATCTATCCCAGTAGCTGTTGACCACATGGGGGAAGTAAATGTGAGCTGCCGATTCATACTGAGTACTGTGGAAGATGTGCACTGTAATATACATATTATGCTGCACAATGCAGTTTTATATGTATATAAAGGTGCACTTACACCATTCTTTAGTGTGGCAGGTTGGATGTCGGAACCCCTTGACATTGCCGGCTACTGCTTTAGTTACACCTCTGCACCCGAGACCATTCTGTAACACCCACGGTTGGAGATAGCTCTGTGTGTGTCTGTATCTTTGCAGGATCTGACAGTAACAAACTTCTCCCAAAAAATAAGCACAACCAGCGCTGTCAACAGAAAAATACAGAAGTCATACTACAAATAAGTGTGTTTTTATTCAGTTTTTAAATACTACAAATTATTTTTTTCTCCATTTCTGTTTTTGTTTTGTAAAATGAAGCAAATAATAAAATACTATGTAAATGAGGTATCATTATAATTCTAGTGACACACACAATAAAGGTAACATATTAGTTTTATAATATGATGCATGACTCAAAAACTATTTTATAGCCAGTGATGGCGAACCTATGGCACGGGTGCCAGAGGCGGCACTTAGAGTCCTTTCTGTGGGCACCCGGGCCATTGCCCAAGCACACCAGACAGGACTCAAATAATCTTCCTGCAGTTCCAAGCAACTTAAAAGATGCTGCTTCCAGTCATATTTTGATACTTACTTTGTTACTTGGGACTATAGGAAGAGGGAGAATGAGTAGACAGGGCCGAATTATCTTTGGAGGAGCTCCTGCTGGCCCCACGATTTTCTCTGTACAGAGGGACACTGGAAAGAAGCTAAAATGATGAAAATTTTCCATCTTTCTACTGTGATGATTGAAAATTGTTGAACAGGGAGCAATAAGTTACTGCTTTAATTTTTGGTTGGCACCTCACGATAAATCAGGGGGGGTTTGGGTCGGAGTTTGGGCACTCGGCCGCTAAAAGGTCCGCCATCACTGGCCTATACCATGTGACAAGGCAGATCTGCTTTGAAAGACACTCCTTCCCTCCAATGCCCTTCCATGTGCCCACACAGCATTCATTTAGTAGAAAAATGACAAATTCAAAATCACCCATTTTGTTTTAACCCCTGTGGAACACTTAAAGAGTTAACAAACCTCTCTAAAGTAGTTTTGAGGAGTTTAGTTTGTTTAAAGGGGTAATTTATTGTAGTTTACTATTATTTAGGCCTCTCAAATTCATTTGAAAGCTGAACTGGTCCCTTAAATGAAAATGTAAAAAACATTGCACTGGAGGTTCTAAGCCTCCTAACATGCTCCAAAAATGACATCACACATAAAAAAACATGTGTATAAAACAGAAATGGTAGTTATTAAGTTTTTTGTTGTGGCTGTTTTTAAAATATAAAACAATGTTTTACGATAAAGCAGTCTAAAAAACAATTACCTGTATATGTTAAAGGGTTCCAAAGTTATAACCACGTAAAGTGAAATGTGATATTTAAAAAATGGGCTGTCGGAAGGGGCAAAATGGTCAAGTCATTAAAGGGTTTTAAGGGGTCAAGTTATTAATGGGTTTTAAGCATTTTACAGAAATTAAAATAAACTGGATGATCAAACTTTTGATTGTCAACCTTTGTCATTAAAACACCCTACACTCACCGGCCACTTTATTAGGTACACCTGTCCAACTGCTCGTTAACACTTAATTTCTAATCAGCCAATCACATGGCGGCAACTCAGTGCATTTAGGCATGTAGACATGGTCAAGACAATCTCCTGTTCTGTGGGTGGAAATGCCTTGTTGATGCCAGAGGTCAAAGGAGAATGGGCAGACTGGTTCGAGCTGATAGAAAGGCAACAGTGACTCAAATCGGCACCCGTTACAATCAAGGTAGGCAGAAGAGCATCTCTGAATACAGGTCCAGAACACTGGTTGATACTGACTTTATTGCTTATCTTTATGATTGTTTACGGAGTATGGCAGGATTCTTGTCAAAGGGGCTAGACATGCAGACATGGGCCAACGAAGCAAAGGAAGTATTTTCTGAGAGGGAATTCACGCAAAAAAGATATACACCCACATTCAATACTGCCTTTAAGGAGCTGACTAAGTTATATAAAGAAAAGATCACCTCATGGTGGGAGATCCAATCTCTTGACAACTATATCAGAAATAAAGTTGTCCCTAGGGGTCTGCGGCTTACTTTATTACCTGCAAAGAGATGCCGCAGTACAACTTTGATAAATAAATGGGAAAAAGAGGCAACAGACTGCTCGTTGAGACTGATGCAAATTCTCCTTGACGAAGAGAGGGTTACCCTTAGTACCCTAGAAGGCAAGCTGACTGAACAAATTGAGTTAACCAAAAAATTTGAAAACGAACCTGAGTTTAAAACAAAAGAAGCTTTACTGCAGACTACTATTGAACGTTTCCAGTACCATCTAAAAGATAGGAAACACAGACAATTCATGAGAGACGTTCAGGACTTCAGGGACAATAGGGTATACACCTCCATCAACACGAAAGGGAGAACGGATACTGATTTATCCTCTACAGAGACTGATTTTTCTGATACCGAAACCTCATCCAAACAGACCCCACGTAAAACAAGGGGTAGAGGGAGAGGGAGGGGTCACTCTAGAGGGAGACAAACTGGCACCTCTGATTTTTTAGAACACCCCTACCAGCTGAGGACCAAGGGGCAACCACCGCCAGCCCCAACAACTCCCAGATAATCAACCTGTCCAAACATATACTCACTTCTCCAGAGACCAGACTACTACAAAAGGGTCTCTCCTTTGTACCTAGCTCCAATTTTGACAAGTTTACTTTCATTAAAGACCTACATCTGTTCATCAGAAAAATTAAGTGGAAAAAATACTTTAGTAAACAGGCTCAGAAGGAAAGTAGGGATCTTGGTATACCAGTAGAATTCCTTCCGGACGTAAGATTACTGTATGGTCTCGCAGAAGAGCAACCGGGGGCCAGAGGGTTGGGCCCCTTTACTGACCTTAAACTCAAAAGTAAAAAATCCCCTCCACTTATGGACATGTCACCAATTGATGTTTTTCTTCGTCTTGTGACTGATGACATTAAAACTATGTGTACCCCCCGTGTACCATTCAATTGTACTAAGGAAGAAATGACTGCTTTAGGCAATCTAGAGAAGGATAAAAATCTGACTATTAAACCGTCGGACAAGGGGGGGAACATAGCAATAATGGATAGCTTGGACTATTGTGAGTTATGTTTGGACCTGTTGAAGGATAAATCAGCTTACGAAATTTTACCCACCGACCCCACTACCACATATTATAAAGAACTAGATCAGATCCTATCACAAGCTAGAAATGATGGTGTAATAGACGATAATGAATACAAGTTTTTGTTACCACCTAACCCGGTGATGGCAACCTTCTACGCACTCCCAAAGGTGCATAAGGGGTATAACCCCCTTAAGGGACGCCCGATCGTATCGGGAGTTGATTGCCTAACACAGAATCTAGGGATCTACCTAGACAAGGTCCTTCGTCCCTTTGTTACAGCTCTCCCCTCCTATACCAGGGACACTCCCGACCTTCTTCGAAGGCTGGAAGGTATCTACTTACCAGAGGATGCCACCTTAGCGAGTATAGATGTGGAGGCGCTGTACTCATCCATACCACACACGGCAGGTCTCACCGCAATTGCCCACTATCTACGGTCAAGGGGAATAGAGTGTCAACGGCATAATGAATTTGTTCTAAAAACACTGGAATTCTGTCTTAAGAGAAACGTCTTCCTCTTCAACGGTCGCTATTACCACCAGCTCAGGGGCACGGCAATGGGTTGGCCGTGTGCGCCAACCTATGCCAATTTGCTCCTGGGCTGGTGGGAGGAGACCATCGTCTTCTCCGACTCCTCAAACCCCTCTAGCGCAGCCATAGACATCTGGCTGCGTTATATCGACGATATATTCATCATATGGAGTGGGGCTGAGGAGGAGTTTCGTCAGTTTGTGCAGTGCCTTAATCAGAACCCTGTAGGACTCACATTCACTTTTGAGACCCAGTCCGAAAGTCTTCCCTTTCTGGATGTCAAGATCTCCAGACATCCAACGGGATCATTAGAGACAGAGGTTTACCGTAAGAAAACGGCAACTAATTCGCTACTGAGGTGGGAAAGTAGCCACCCATTCCCCCTCAAACGCGGTATCCCACGTGGCCAATATCTGCGTCTTAGACGTAATTGCTCAAATGATCGAGTGTTTAAGCAACAGGCCGATGATTTGCGACTTAGATTTAAACATCAGGGATATCCGGACTGGGTTCTCAAAAAAGCATATAAGTTTGCATTGACACAAAACCGCAGTGAGCTACTTGACACGAAAAAAAGACCGGAGAATGACGCACATATTAGACTCATCACCACCTTTGACAATGGGGCACAAGCGGCGCGAGAAATTATCACCAAACACTGGGGTGTCCTCTACATGGATCCCGATATTAGGGAAGCGATTGGACCGGCCCCCTCTATTACTTACAGAAAAGGTCAAGCTCTTAGGGACCGTCTCGTCCACAGCCACTTTGTCCCAAATCGGCAAAATACTTGGCTTGAACAACAGACTATCAAGGGGACATATCGATGCAGTGGATGCATTGCTTGTCCCTTTATTAAAACTTGCAAAATGTTTACTTCCAACGTCACGGGTGAAAGTATAGATATTTTGACATTTATTAACTGTAAAACAGAGGGGGTCATTTATAGAGCTGTCTGTGACTGCGGTTTGGAATATGTGGGGAAAACAATCATGGAATTCCGACGTAGGATAGGGGCTCACCTCTCAGATATTCGGAACCATCACGATACGCCCATTGCCAGACATATCAATGGCCAACATGGAGGGGAGACAAAGGTGTTAAAATTTCATGGCATCACGAGGGTTCATCGGCCTACACGCGGGGGCAATTGGGACAAAATTCTCCTACAATGTGAAACCAGGTGGATATTCCGCCTGGACACTGTGGCTCCCAAAGGTCTGAATGAGACCATTAGCTATGCATGTTTTTTATAATCATGTACCCTTCTCTAAATAACCTTATACATCTAGGCTTTGCGTTGTTGGTACCTGCTCTGTATATATCTTTGTCTTCTAATCCCCCTGCACACTGTCCCCTCCCTAACAAACTCCGTTTTGTACTTTTTTCACTCCACGGGAATGTTACCTGTGAATGCGGGCAGCAGCGGGTTAACAATGAATTGTCGCCGGCTGCACAGGGAAATCCTCACAGGCCCGCCCCGTAGTTGAATACACCTCCCCACTCCTCTGTTGAGAGATACGGCCGCAGCGTCATAGCGTGTCACAGAGGGGCGGGGCTTTACCCAGGAAGTCCGGTATTTGAATGGCGCATGCGCAGTAGCCAATTGCGCACGCCAGCATCGAGACCCGCATGCCTAATCTGGCCGGGTCACAAGTTGGAACGGCCACTGCCCTTCCTCTACAGCTCCCTTCAGGACCAAGAGGGAGCACCTTTTTGCAACACAGGCACTGGAAACCCCTATTCCGTGCCTGCCTACTCTCCCTGCATCCCCTGATGAACCCCTTAAGAAGTGGGGGGAAACGCGTTGGGATGGGACATTATCTTCTGGACCCTTCGGACATCTAGGGACAATTACCAATAGGGCAAGTGTGGGACCGCCCTTGTTAGGGCGGGAGTCAATTTTGGGTGATAGGCTATATAGCTCAGGGATAAGCTGCCACATCCGGACTATAGGCTCCCTGTCATCCCATCGTACCATCTGTACCTGAACTGAGTGCACTACTGGACTGGGTGAGATTGTTTCAAACTATTTTCCTTTGTTGTGCTACTACCAGTTGTATTACTGATTATTAGATGTTACTTGACTATGCCACAGACTATTGATCTGTATGGGAACATACATGTACCAATTACATACAGTTAACAAGACGTATGTCCCAACAGAAATATATACACTTGTCCAGATTAATCGGTAGATGCTGTGCGGCGTCATTCAGATTTTAGGATTCTATGTTTTCTTACTCGTATTATTAAAAGTTACGTTTTAATGTTTACCACATTTGCTTTTCCTCCTAATTGAACTTTGTGGTCAGTACTGGTCAGTTGGGGTATCCGAGGAAGGGTATACTCTAACCCGTTACTCCCGAATACCACCGGTGTTCTGAGACACACGAATTACAGGTCCAGAACACTGGTTGATACTGACTTTATTGCTTATCTTTAGCATGGTGTACCTAATAAAGTGGCCGGTGAGTGTATATACTGGTGCCGCTGCAAAATCAAATCATTTTCAGGTGCTTTTACATGTTTGCAGAGTACATGTTTGAGATAACTGAATAGTGGAAACCCCCTCCCCCCTCAAATTACCCCATTTTGGAAACTATACCTCTTAAACAATCTATTAAGGAGTACAATAAGCATTTGAACCCCACAGTTGATTCTCAGAATTTGTTAACATTGGCCTGTGAAAATTTAATTTTGTGCAAAAGAATGTGGTTTTGGCACCCAAATTTTTATTTTTGCAAGGAATTAACCATTTCCCTGCCAAGGACATATTTCATATGTTCTCACAGGGTGGTACCTCTATTGCCTCTATTGCCATCCTGGATTCTAGGAGACACAACTTTGGATACCTAGCACCTATTATCTCACATTTTCTTATGAATCTAAAATTGTGTTCACATTGCTGTGCCACTGTGCGGTCCCACAACACAAGAGCTATAACTAAGGATGCTATGCCCTGCACTGGTGAGGGAATAGGTGGGAAATTTGAGATCTCACAAGATGTCACTAGTGCATGCTGTCACTGTAGTTATCCACCATTACTGTACACTACTTCTGCATTATACAATAGGTACTGTGCATACAGTAATTACAGTACACTACTGGTTACCATTTAAGGATCTCTGGGGCTGTTTTACTCTATGGAAAAGAGTACAGTATTGCACCTACTAAATTGAACTGTCTAGAGATTCACATACAGCTCTGTAGTGGTGTCTAGAGAACTTTGCCTGTAGGTGACAGTGTGCTGCTGAAAAAAGGCCATAGATCTTCCAGATTTCATATAGAGCTACAGTAATAAAGCCATTGATATTCCTCCAGATTTCACATTGATCTATAGTAGTAAGGCAAATATCTATGGTATTAAGGCCATAGAGCTTTTTCCAGATTTAATATTAAAGGGGTGTTCCGGGAATATGAAACTCATGATGCTATAAATAAATTAATACAACAAAACTCAGTGTCATTAGTTACAAAATGGAGCTTAAATAGTTTGATTTTATGATTCACAAAATTTTATGTCCTCTCTAAAGTAGGTGAAGTTATAACCAAGATGGCCCTTGACCCTTTAGTTCTCAGTAACTCCTCCTCCTTCTTATTTTCTGCTACCCCAGTGATAATGTAACAGACTGTCCTGCTATGTTACCATAGTAAGGATGTGTGACTGCCATCATGGCACATCACCAAAACACTGGCCATGCTGGATTCACTACAACCAACCGACTACACCCAAACATAGTGAAGATCACATGACCTGCTCAGGCAAGTGCAGGACATGTGATGTGGACATGTGACCAGTGGCCATCTTCTGTCCGGTGTCTTTTCCTTGCTGAGGAAATTAACGGACTGATTAAAGGGCCAGTAGCATTTTAATTCCACATTACAGTGTATGTCCACAACATTTTTCTGTGGAGATGCATAAAAAATGCATTGCACTCTGAGCAACATGCTAGCGCAATGCAAGTGTTGAGACAAAGATGTAACCTTGGAAGACCTTATGGAACTATAGCGCCAGAGCTTGAAAACTCCAAAACCAAAAAGTTTTCTACAAGAGAATTACCCAATGCTTTTAAACTCATTGAAACAACTATGGAAAAGTTAGAGCAAGATCCTGATAGAGAGAGATTCATTAAAGTTTATTGTATAATTACCAAAGATGTTATACGGCTATTTAGGATTAGAAAAAAATCCTCTGTTCAAACCTCACTGGATGCTTACTTCAAGAAACCAACTCCAGCAGCAGATTTGGACTCTGACTCTATTATACCTGCCCCATCCTCTCCAGTTGTACTGTACAGTTTGTATAAAATGTTTCAGCATTTAGATGCATAGTGTAAACATAAAAATTTTTATTAAGACAAACTTTTGTCCTAGTTTCATTTAACTTGCATGATGGTAATTCGTTTTTTCTTTTGGTTTATATGGTGTGAGTTTAGAACAACTTTGAGTTCATTACTGATACCTGTATTCTTGTCAAAAAGATTTAATCTCACTCTTTGTCTATTAGACAACAAAAAGAAACAGCACATACAGGAGAATGTTGTCAAAGGCTAACAGATTCCATAGTCCACAGTTGCCTATGTCCTCCAAAAATGTCTTGAGGTTACTGTACACTTATATACAAATTCGACTTAAGAGCAAATCTAAACAACCTATCTTGTACATAAGCTGGGGACTGCCTGTATATGTGTGCATAGATGTATAGTGCACCAGTAGGGATCCTACCCCGATATGAGAACGAGCAAAAGACAGAAGCACTCCTTTTAAGTAGATGCTGAAGGTTATTTTTGTGGTTTGGCATTGGAAGAGTGCACCATAACCTTCAGTATCAGGAGTACTTCTGTTTTTTGCTAATTTTCATATATGTGGGCATAGTCAGCTGTTTGGACACCCAGCAAGGTGCAGATAGTAGGAAGCATTATTTGGCTTTTGAGTGAAGAGTATTCTTCAAGTATATGTCACATGTGAACCCCTAAAATACCAGAACAGTGGAAACCCCTCAACCCCAGTGACCTCACTGTAAACTCAAGCCCTGAAGTATTTTATCTAGGGGCATGAGGAGCATTTCTGCAGATGTTGCCATAAATTATTTTCCAGATGAAGAGAATAAATATACTATGAGGATTACTCTAGTTTTATATATGGTGCTTTACTATTTCCTGAAAATAAAAAAGATTATTATAGTATACTGCATAAAAGTAAAACAAAAATCTGTGACACTGCAGATCTGTTCACAATACGGTTCAGCCTTCCACTACACTTGGAGACTGTATTTCATGACAGCCTGTAGCTGGATAATGGGCCCCAGACTGCTATAAAAGTATCTGTAGATGGAAGAGGAGAAGAAGAATGCAGTTATTAATTTCTATGATCTATTCTATAATAGTTCTCACTTTTCCTGCAGAGTGTTTTTCCCTTTTTTGATGAATTTAGAAACATATACAATATCCACAAATGTACAAATTCCTGGTCTATGGAAAATGGAAAAATAATGATCCCTTATGGAGAAAACCCATGACAGGGCAAGGGGAAAGAAGCAGCTCAATCAATCCCAACCAATGATCTAAAATAGTCTGCATATGAAATGTATTTTGAAAAAAGTCTTAAAGGGGTAGTCCACTTTCAGCATATAATTGATATGGTTTGTGTACAGAAAAGTTATACAATTTTCCAATATACTTTCTGTATCAATTTCCCACTGTTTTCAAGGTCTCTGTTCTGGTCTGTGATGGACATGCATCTGCACAATTCATTATTATGACAGAAAGCAATCTGAGCCGTGTGATAATAACAGCTCATGCACCTGCATGTCCATCACATCACCATGAACAGATTATATGCACTGTTACTAAACATGGAAGTTTTCTATATAAAGACAGCAAGCAGAGATCTTAGAAAAGGTGGGGAATTGAAACAGAAAGTATATTGGAAAATTGTATAACTTTTCCTTACACAAACCATATCAATTATTTGTTGAAAGTGCACAACACCATGTTTGTGCTAATGTTTACACTGGGAAGGTGGTGAGTGAAAAACAAAAATGTAAATGAGGGACGGGGCTGCAGCGGCATGAATGCACCCATGATAAGAACTGTTTGTCGGAATGTTGTACCTGTTTCCCAGAAATTGGTTACCAAATGTTATTTGGTCTTTTAGTTGACCAGTGGATGGGGCAAGACTGAACCTAAAGAGGTAGGTTATTAACTCATCAAGAGACATGTGCTCATACACTTACAGAGACCACTTGTTATTTTACGATGAACTGCTCTACAAATTACTATTGATTGAATTAAACAACTGAATAAAAGCACCGTATAAAAACAGATTATGGATTAGAACCTCAGAATTCCAAGAGGCAAAAATGGGCAGTATACCAAAATTCAATTAAAGCTTGGACATTGATTAACCCATGTGTGACACTTCCATCCTTGCAACTTCAAATGATAAAATAGTTTATGACACACAGCCGAACATTATTAATTAATAAGTGATTCATTCAATACATTCAGCAAGTCTGTACGTCCCCACTAAGATGTATGTAAGTTCTGCACACTCATTCTATGCCAGTGATACATATTTATCCCTAAATGTCATTAAACCGATCAAGTTACCCCTGCATATTCATTGACTAATAATATATCTAAGTTTGGGTGCGCTCCCATGTTGCAGTTTTGGGGTGGTTTTAGGTGGTATTACTTATTTTGACACGTAAAAGACATCAAATCAACAGGTGAATGACATTTGTAGAACAGCTTTCTCCTTCAAAATCAAATTCACCCATTCAGTTTGTCTTTGACCTGTGAAATTGACAAAACTGCTCCTAAAACCACAAAAAAAAAATGATTGCGATGCAGTTTTAACTGCAACGTGTGACTGCACCCTTTAAATTAGGCACTAGTCTAATCTAAAACTGTAGACACCTATGTAGAGAAACGTTATCGCTAAAATCATGTATTAATGCTTCCGACATGTTTTGCTTTTTCATGGACATGGGACATTAATATATGTTTTAATTTACAGCATTTAAGTGTCCTCCAGTGTTTAAATGCAGAGTACATAGTTCTAGACCCCAGCAACCAATGTAGTTTTCACATTTTCTGTGTACTACTACTCATTACTCACTATTTAATGTTATGTTGATGTACATGTATGTTTCTTCTTTATCTTGCTTTCACTATTCATACAATGTACTTTTATTCAATATGAAATGCAATTTTGGATAATGTTAATCCCTTATTGACAAATATGACAGATTTTTGGAGGGCTGTCTATTTTACTCAGTTTGATTTAATTCCATGTTTATGGGAACAGGGAGAGCTGGCTAGGGCAGCTAAGTACTTTGTCCATGCCCATGATACAACTTTAACCCCTTCCCGCCTCAGCCCTTTTTTTTTGCATTTTCATTTTTCACTTCCCACCTTCAAAAATCTATAACTTTTTTATTTTTCCATGTACAGAGATGTATGATGGCTTGTTTTCTGCGTAACAAATTACACTTCAAAATGGTGGTATTTAATATTCCATGCCGTGTATTTGGAAGCAAGAAAAATTCCAAATGCAGTGAAATTGGTGAAAAAACGCATTTTTAAATTTTTGCCATCTTCTGCCACAAAAAACTTTTTAATACTTTGCATGGAGCTGTGGGTGATGTCATTTTTTGCGATTTTTGATGATGATTTTAATGCTACAATTTTCAGGAATGTATGACCTCTTGATCATTTTTTATAGAAAAGTTATATATTTTTAAAAATGGCAAAAAAGTGCCATTTACGAATTTGAGCGCTATTTTCCGTTACAGAGTTAAAAGCAGTCAAAAAAAGTTTTTATATTCTGATAGATCTAGTGAAAGGGGGGGGGGTTATTATATAAATATATTTTTAAACTTTTTTAAATTTTTTAAATTTTTTTTATTATTTGTATTACTATTTTTGAGATTCCCTATGGTACTTTAACCCTAGGTTATCGGATCGATCTTATCATATACTGCCATACTACGGTATGGCAGTATATGGGGGTCTTCCTCCTCGGAAGACCAAAGCTGTAATTGCGATAGATTGCTGCTCCCCGATGACGTCACAGGGAGCGACGATCCTCGGCAAGATGCACCAACCACGGGTATTACCGGTCAGCCAGTGAGCCCTCTCCAATCACCTGCAACTGACATGTGACGTTCCATTAACTTACATGTCGGTAAGGGGTTAACCCTTTAGTGACCAAGCTCATTTGCACCTTGACCAAGGTCTATTTTTCAAAACCAGCAGGTGTCACTTTATCCGGTTATAACTTTAGAATGCTTTAAATTACCCAAGTGTTTTTGAGTGTTTTCCTTGACATTTTGTATTTCAAAATAGTGGGAAATTTTCGTTGATATATTTAACATTTATTTATGAAAAAAGGTGAATTTGGTAAACATTTAAATAAAATGTGCTATTTTCAAACTTCTAAATGTTCAAACTGATAGTCTTACTGCCCAAATTAGTTACTCATTACCATTTACCATATCTCAGCTTTGTGTTGGCATCATTTTAGAAGTGTCCTTTTGTTTTATCACGATGCTAGAAAGATCACATATCGAACAGCATTCTCTCAAATGTTCAAGAAAATTTTAAAATAAATTATTTTTGGGACCATTTCATTTCTATAGTGGTTTGGGAAGTTCTGTTAATAGAACCCCCTACATATCACCTCCTTTTATTAACTTAATCCCTCAAACTATTCAAAGCAGCTGGTATGAAGCTTGTTAACCCTTAATGTATTTTACAGGAATTCACTAATATTAACCCCTTGCCACTGATGGGCTTTTTCCATTTTACTTTCTGTTTATTGCTCCCTACTTTCAAAAATCAATATTTTTATTTCTCCATGTACGGAGCTGTATGAGGGCTTGTTTTCTGCATAAGAAATTGTACTTCCTATTGACACTATTTTATATTCCACCCCTTCTATTGTGAAGTGGAAATACAATTCAAAATACGGTAAAATTGACACGAAACTGCAATTACGCCATTTTCTTGTGGGCTCTGTTTTACATCTTTCACTGTAAATTCTAAATAGCATCACTAATATATTCTTTTGTTTGGTACAATCACAGAGATACCAAATTTATATAGGTTTTATTAGGTGTTAATAGATTTTACCAAAAATGTAAAACTTATGTACCAAAAAAAAAAAAGTATTACCTTTACCATATTCTGACTCCAATAACCTTTTCATACTTGGAGTATGGAGTTGGCTAATGTATACATTTTTTCCGGGACAAGCTGATATTTTCATTGCTACTATTTTGGGGACTGTGTGACCTTTAGATCACTTTTTATTATTCTTTTTATTTGTTGCAAAACGGCAAAAAAGTCTATACATTTCATCACATTTTTCCATTTATGGGGTTTAGCGCCGGGAATAACTGTTTTTATATCTTTATAGATTGGACATTTTGAGATGCGTTGATACCGAAGATGTTGTGTTTTTTTTCTTTTTTTTTCTTTCTTTATTGTTTTATATGTGTTAGAAGCATTTGGGACATTTTTATGAATGTTATTTTTCATTTTTATAAATTTTAGTTTTTCGTGTTTTTTTTGCTTTTTTTATTTTCACATAAATTTCATATGAACTAGTGATCATGTGATCACTAGTTCATACTAATGCACAGCAATAACCATGTATTGCAGTGCATTAGAAGTGTCAGCCTATGCATCTGCATGGGCTGACAGGCACCTACTCCATTGGCCCCTGACCTGACTGAGCAGGCAGATGCTGAAGGCAGACCCGGGGACCTTCACTGATCCCTGGCTGTGCAGCAAATAAGACGGCACCCCGAGACTGCGTTGTGGGGTTCTGCGCAGAGAGGGAGGGAGTCCCCTTCCTCTACAGGTACATCGATTGAACGGGTTAACAGCCGGATCGGAACTCCATTCCTGTTTGAGCAGGGTCCCGGCTGTGGCACTGCTCCTCCCTGCACGGGGGGGGGGATGCAGAACTTAGGTTAGGCTGACGGAGAAACTCGTATGGGTGGTCACTAAGGGGTTAAAGGGGTTTGACTATGAGAGAAAATTCTCAAAGTATCAATCACCTGGTGATGTTTACACAATAAAAATCATTTCTGACCCCTTACTTTACAAAGTCCAAATTGTGGACGGGTACTCTCTAAGCAGACACTTCATATTTCCTCTAGTGCTGTTTGCTGACAATGTGGTTAGATTATCAGGGTACAGGTTAATATACACTTACATTTAGCTTCTGTATATTTACTAGTATCTGAGAGAGGAGACAGATCAGAGATGATGAGATGCAAATTACACGTGACATTCTCTGCTCTGCTATCATAGCCATTACATAATGCCAGCTCTAGTATATGCCTCTCTCCCCCTCCCCTGGATAAAGATCTTATCTACCTGTAGCTTGTAGCTGTACTCTCCTCACAATGTTGTTGTTTGCCAGCAGGAAATTGTGTGTTTCTATGTGAGCTCATCTTGGAATGCAAGGGTTAACACTAGAGCCAGAGAGCAGCTCAGTACAGCATTAGGCAGGAGAACAATATGTCCTCCCGACCCTAAACTCAGAAGATCCAGGGTCGTGTCCAGGGGCAACCAAAATTGTGTACACCGGGACTAATAGAGACAGGTTGGAATTATATCTGTATTTTTGTTAACATTGAATTAGAGAATGTGTTATTTTGTTATCCTGAGTACATTTAAGAAACTTGTCTTCATGGGAATATCCCTTTAATTTAGGTTCATTTAATCAATGCATCATCAAAACACTCATCATCAAATATGCATCATTGTCTTACTTTTTCCTCTTCTTCTCTTAAATCTGGCATGGTGCTTATAGAGAGATTCACTGCTGTAATAGTCACAAATAAAACAGACAGACAAGCAAAGATTTTTCCAGGTAATCCAGACTGTGGTTTCTCCACCATATTGCGCAGGTGTCTCATGCACATATTTAGCCTGCTCTCGTCTTCAGGTTCAGAACCATTTTCATTCTCAAGGAGTTCGTCCTCTCGTAGATTAAGCTCTGCAAACTCCTCCATCTTCTGGATATACCTCCGTTTACAGCACCACTCCAGATTATCTTCCTCAATTCCCCAGTACAGAAGCTCCTCTTGAAAAGAGAGAGCACACATTTCACGTAAAAGTCTCAGCTTTCCTACACGCAAAAAAGTCAAAATAGTTCTGAAAGCACCAGGATTCCGGTCAAAGAAAAACTCATTACAGGTCACGTCATAATCATCACAAATACTTAAAATCTCATCAAAGTTGCTGCATAGTCTAAGCTGTCCAAGACGCGTCAGCGGGAACTCTTCTAGTGTTGTCCATGGAAGTACATACCTGATGCCTCCGACATTTATAATGGCATGATGCTTGCGATCTTCTGGGTGGACACTATGAAATGTGTCCTCTCCTGGCTGTATGATCCTGGCCCTCTTGTAAAATATACCTTTTAGAGACTCTGCCTCCGTGAAGAAATTTTGGTTGAAAGAAGTCTCTGAGGCACAGCTTAGGGCACTGTAGTCATAGTCTGAATTTTCTCCTCCAAGAAGAGTCATAATGGCGGTGTGAGTTACATCCTGTGGATGCTTGACCATTAGAAAGCTGTAAAAAGGAAGATAGTAAAAATTATAATTATAGGCTATAGTGACTAAATAATAAAAATTTTAGATAATGCATTAAATATTATTAACAGGGAACATAAAATATACTGCACTACATTTCCTTACCTTTTTCATTGTAAAATGCAAAAATTGTACATTTAAGTGGGGGAAACTTGAGGAAATGTATTTTTGCATGGTCAACCTTTCATTTGTGTAGCTTCTGAGACAGTTAACTGTATTTCTTTTGGAAAGGAGAGCAGGGCTCATTGGGTGTGGGTGTTTTTTGTGGTCCATGAATATTCTGCTTTATTTATTTAATAACAAGAAGGAGTTCGAAATTTAACGTTAATATACACCTTATTTTATTATCTTCTATTGTATCATATTGTCATAGTGTGAAGAATTTCTCTGATTTATTCTCGACAAATTTATTCTTCAAAGAACGTCTTACCGGGATATAGCCATTGTAAAAGTGATATGCTATCTATCCTTTTCATTAAAGACAGCCAGGGTAAGGGCCATAGTAATGTCACTCTATTTCATTATCTTCATCTCTGGTAAAAATTCTACTGTGATGTTAAGTACTTTTTACACAAATTTTTTTGGATAACCCGGTGCTTCTGCTGAACAGAAGTAAATTAAATCAGGCAGTAATATACACATTGTGCAAAAATGGAAAAAGGGAGACAAAAAGGGAGAAAAATCCGCTCACTCACGATACTGCAAACAGCATGTTGGAGTTCACATTCCCCTAATGTGCAAGATCATGACTAAGGACTCCACAATTTAGTCCGAAACGCGTAGATCGTGTATCAGTGGTCACACTGGATATGGCTGCACGCTTTTAATATGAAGAATAATATGCTATGATTTTAGAAGACTTGGAGTGCTGGAATATTTCCCTATCCTTCAGTAATGTACACACATAGGGGGAGATTTATCATACTACGGACCTGGCGTAGTTTTGTGCAAAAACCAACGAACGAAAGTTTGCTGATTTTACAATAGAATGCAGGCACATTCCTGCCGCGCCACTCTGAGCCCACATAGCATAGAGGGGGCATATTCACGATTTTAATTGCATGTTTTTGCACTGTGAAAGATTTTGAGATCATTCCACTGCTTTTACACCAGAAAACTAGCGTAGAAGGAGTGATAAATCTCCCCCCTAAAGCTTCATTATACAGGAAGTAAATTCAGGTTGGACAGGCAGTAATAACAACACGCAGATGTTATGGATGAGAGAAAACACTCAAAGCTGATACCAAGCTTTCAGCACACAAATATGCTTAATACATCCCCACATTAGCAAAGAGTTCTTGGGTGTTAGCCACAAAACTGAAGGAATTATGAGTGGGATTTCTTCATCAGCAGCACAAGATATTGACCATAAAACGATCATTAATAACTGAATACAGTGTTTACGACGGTTCTGATATGCTACAACTGCAGCAAACTGTCTATCTTTTAGAGACATCAGAGGTGACATTCAGTTCCATGACTAAGAGAAAAAGTTTTTAAAATGTTTTTTTTGTTTTAAAGTATCCATTGGAGTAAAGCAATAGATTTTCATGAAGGACTTTTGAATAAAGATTACGGACTTCTAATTGGTGAGTGCCACAGTTCTTCATGCTTCATACACTTATGCTCATGGGATGACTTTCTATTTCTACTGCTGAACACCACAGTATCAATTTGAACTCAACTGTGTCTAATCCAAGCTGTGAAGGTCTGACCAGTGGGACAGCACCCCTATTGTTTCTTTGGTGTTGGAGTGACTCAGCATCAGGGCAGATACAGGAAGAGGTTACTCTCTGCCCACTTGACTGCTGGTCAGAAAGATTTTTGACAAGCTACCTCAGAACTGAAAATGCCATAACTCTGGAAAGAAAAGGGCGAGCAGCACAATATGGGCATCATTCTGTATTTTTTAAAAGGGGAAATCACATATGACAATTTGGTAAAAATCATTATAACATCAGAGTTATACTTTAAGTCATATACACAGAATAAAGCTATATTTTAATTAATAGAGAATTTAGATTGATAATATTGATTAAGCTTTGTAAGGAGATTAAGGCCCCTTCTACACTCATGAGTGTGATGCAATGAACTCGCATCTCACTCGCAACGCATGCTTCTCAGATTGCACGGCCCGAACACTACAAACCGGAACTGAACTCAGCATGTCCATTCAGTTCTGATGTGCAGCGTTCAGGCCGTGCGATAGCAGCACGCGTTGCCAATGTGATGTGAGTTCATTGCATCACACTCGGGGGTGTAGAAGGGGGCTAATAGTCTAAAGCTATGAGAAACATTGTCAGATTCCTTATCTATCAGCTGTGGAGTAGTGACATAAAGATGATTTACAGAAACTGCTAAAAGAAGTTAGAAATGCAGGGAGAAAAGAAGGAAACAGGCAATGGTGGATATTCATATAGGCAGGTCATTTCTGTAAAGGGGGCTCTGCAGTGGCCATTTCTGTAAAGGGGGGCTCTGCAGTGGCCATTTCTGTAAAGAGGGTTCTGCTGTGGATATTTCTGTAAAGGGGGTGCTGTACTGTGGACATTAAATTAAAGGAGGGCTTTGCTGTGGACATTGAAAGGGGGCCAACATAGGCTGTGGTGGTATAGTTGGGCGGAGGAGATTAGGCCTTGGGGAATGAGGTTGGTTTGGACACTGGGAGGGGGGCCCTAGTCGTGTCAACAGCCCAGGGCCCATGGGACCCTTAATCTGCCACTGGACACAGGATAATCTTTCTTAAAGGGGTTTTCCCACAAAAGAAAATTCTCACATCTCAATCCCCTAGTGATGTTAATACAATAAAGATCATTTTAACCCTTTACTTTACAATTTTACTCCTATCACTCTCTATGGTGCTCAGTATAAAATCCCAGGGTGTGGGCGAGGCCTCACTAAGCAGACACATTACTGTATTATCCATCTAGTTCTGGGGGGTGACAATGTGGTTACATTATTAGAGTACAGGTGTATGTACACTTTCATCTGGTGTCTGACGTACTAACACACTGACACATAGAAGAGAGATGTGACAGATTAGAGATGCATGCGATCCATTAAATGCCTATTACAAAGTCAGCACTGCGACATCTTTGTTCTCAGTCTCACAGACATGTGCTTGCTTCCCCCAGATCACTTATCTCCTTGTAGCTTGTAGTTTGCAGCTTGTCTGTGAGCTCTGTGCTATGATTGCAGGGGGCATGGCAACAGGCACAAGACACAGAAATGTCATCTGCACAATCTCACACAAAAATTCAAGATGGGGCCCGCGTACAGCGGAACTGATAGAGACAGGTTGGACTTATATCTGTGAAATGCTGCATTTTTGTTAATAACAGTGAATTAGAGAATGTGTTATTTTGTTGTGCTTATAAGAAACTTGTCTTCGCAGGAACACCCCTTTAAATAAAGTAATTACAAAGTTTACTATTATCATCTGCATAAATCTTTTGATTTTTTTTTTTCAAAATTAAGTTATGCTTTGACTGTTAATGATCCATTAGTGGTTGGCTACTTAGATTTCTTTCTTTAAGATTTTTAATTGGGGAAGGACCATTTACTTTTTTTTTTCTTATAAAGCATAACTTCTGGAATCAGGCATGCAACAAATTTTTCAATACTTTCTATGCTAAACTTTAGTGACTTTCTGGCAACCATCCCTGTAAGCTAAGATATTGGGCTTTTTTGGTAGCGCAAATAATCATTCAATTGCCACCTAGAATCTTGACTGCACCCAGTTGGAACTGCTTAGTGAAACTCCAGGTTTTAGTGAAGCTCCATGGTATATTCAACAAGAAATCCTATTATTCAAATCTGGAGCCTGTCTTTACTATTTAAATCTTCCTGTCATTTCGCAGCAGGGAGCCACTGGTCCTATAGAGACACTGGACCATACAGTGTGCAAATTGGCTCCTGGCTGTGTAGTGAAGGACATCGTTTAAATAGTTTTCACTTTTATTAATTTCAAGCTCTCATCTTTTCCTGGCTCCTTTACACAGTAATTGCAGTCACCAGTGATAACATTTGTTGGAAAAGCAAGAATTAAACATACGTATATATCGGTTAATCAACTAAGCAGGAATATCTGGCATGCTACAACTAGTCATTATTACCATATAGAGGCATTTTCTACTGATCGTCCATGTACCTCATGTTAGTTTAATAGTAATTATTACTTATCTGGAGTTCTGTTCCCTAATTAGGTTCATGGACTCAATCAATGAACCAAAGTATCATCAGGGTAGTTTTTTAATGTACTTTGGACTGTTCCGTTATTCTTTTGTCTAATGTTGTGCCTCATCAGTTTACAAATAATGCACACTGACCACACTGAAGAAGCGGGTCAGGAGTCTAATTTGCAAATTGTATTCTGCGAAGTGCTTTTGCTACTTTTTGTCCGAGTTTTCAAAATGGCACAAATGATAAATCACACTTTTGAAACCCCAGAGGCTAGAGGATGGTGTGAAACGGCTGTCGCCTTATCGAATCCCCTGCTCCTATCTCTACCCCGACGTGGCTACTATGTCAGATCTATTTTACCCTATGATGAAATAAAGAAGACTTTTTTACTGGTGATTGCCGCAATCTTTCTTTATTTTTTGTATTACTTATCCTGTTATGATCATGAGATTCATCCTCTATTAGGTGTTTAGTTATGCAGCGATAGAGGTATTTGTATACATATTTAAATTTAAACCCTTATCTTTTTTCATGTTAATGCCCCGGACATTTTTCTGTTTTTTTTCCCATCAATTTCTTCTACAAGCTATAATTGATATTTTTTGGTCACTATAGCTGTATGGGATCTTGATTTTTGGGGGTGAAATGTAGTTTTTAATAACACAATTTTGGGTTTCATATGCCTTCCTGGTGAACTTAATTAACTCTTTTTGTGCAGTATATTTAAAAACTGAAATCTGAAGTTGTTTTTTCTAATAAAAAAACTTCTACTTTTATTGTTGAACCTAAATAACATAATAACCTTTTTCTCTGGGTCAATAAACATAGCAATAACACATTTTAAGTTATGCATTGCCCTACTTATATATAATATTGACAGTTATGTTATAATATAGAATTGTTTCCCTTCAAATCCCTTCCTCATCCATTCACTTCCTTTCCTTGGTTGAACTTGATGGGCATATGTCTTTTTTCAACCATCCAAACTATGTAACAAAATAAAGATTATTATTATCAGTATGCTTCTGTTGCTACTGTTTGCAGGGGCCCATGGGAAGTCAGCTGTGGCTGGGGCACAAGGATAGGCAAGTACCTAGTGTTTATTTTTTTTTAAACAGCAACAAGGGGAGCTGAGGAGGCCACAATGTTAGGGGAAGATTGTGGACCAGTAAATAAGGGAGCCACAATGTGAAGGAGAGCCTGTGGGGAACTATATCAAGAGGAGTTGGGGAACACAATATGTGAATAGGAGCTGGCAGAGGCACAATGTGAGGGGGAGGAAGGTGCCACAATGTGACAGGCAGTTGTGGGGGGCACAATGTGAGGGAAAGACAGGGAGCACAAAGTGGGGAATTATACTATGTGGGCGTGGAATAAGGGCCAAAAGTCATGGGAAGTTTCTGTGGCGCTTCCATAAAAATTGGGAGGTAGACATCACTTTTAATATGCATTAATTCTATATACAATCCGTTAAGTAGTGTTTAGCCGTGAGCATTCCATTTTATGTATTTTAGATATGAAATAGTTTTACATTGATATAAGCAGTACTGAATGTGAAGTGAATACTTCTAAAATGACTTGTTTATTGTTTTTGTATTAAAAGCATGGTTTGTTGCTCTATTGTTTATATCAGGTTTACCCGGATGTGGGTATGAGTTAATATTTTATACTTATATACCCCTTTTATACTACTATCAAATTAAAAGAGTTTGCAGATGAAAGAAAGTTCTCAAATTTAGACGTGAAGGTGAATATTGTGCTCATCATGTGTAACAAGGAGTGGAAAAAGTTTCAACCCATAGAGTAAAAGAAACATATAGATAAAGGAGTCACAGTTAGTCCAAAAGAAGGGGGGGGGGAACCGTATGAATCAACATATGCATAGACAAATGATTTGACTATTTGAAGCATATAAACATACACATGTTGCAATCCTTATAACTATTTGATGTTTGATAACTATTTTAATGTGCAGATTTTGTAAGGATTACAACATGTATATGTGTATATGTGTCAAATAGTTATATAATTTGTCTATGCATATGTTGATTCATATGTTCGCCACCCCCCCTTCCCCTTTTGTACTAACTGTGACTCCTTTATCTTCATGTTTCTTTTACTCTATGGGTTGAAATTTTTTCCACTCCTTGTTACTCCATTTAGTCTTTTTCACTTGAGAAATGGGTACTTCTCCCCGAAACATGTTGTTTAAGATCTATTAATTAATAATAAAACAATTTTAGTATCTACTTCTGAGTGCACCATTCAATTGGACCACAAACAACATAGAAAAAGCCAAATGAAACAGATCAAAGATGATGAGACTCATTAGATGAATGTAAAACACAACGACACACTTCAGCTCTGCCACATTGTCAGGCTAGAGGGATGTGGATCCTCTGGACCACTGCAGACGATGACACAAGCCACTACCTGGGACCGGAGTCTAAGTGGCACCCGGTTTTCACCAGAGCCCGCCGCAAAGTGGGTTGGACTTGCTGCGGCGTGGTACCACCAGGTCGTTCCACAGGAAGTGTTCAGCCAGTGCTCCAAAGGTGAAGTGTTCAGCCAGCGCATCAATCAGCGGTGCGCTGGCCCTTTAAATCTTCTAAAGGTGCCGCGCGCACCCTAGGACATGGGGACGCGCGCGCACGGAGCCAGACGGAGACACAGGACCGGGGAGAGGTGAGCTGCGCCGGCTCTGCGTCTGCCAGCCCCGGGCAGCACGGGACCCGCGATATGAGTCGCGGGACTACCCGTGACACACATCTCAGCTATAACACACACAGAGTGCCTCTCTCCCCTAGATAAAAACCTTATCTTATCTGAGGCTTGTAGAATAAACTCTGCAAGTTGCTTGCCAGCAGGAAGTGCATGTGTGCAAGCTTGTTTTGTAATGGGGGGGGGGGGAGGGCTAGATGCGGAAATTACTGCAGCGAGCAGACAGGAGGAGCTATTCATGACTGTCATGACACTCTCATAGTCGGATCCGGGGACAAGCAAAATTGTATAAACCAGGACTGGCACCTTTTTAGAAATTAGGCCAATTTACACACCAAACTAAAATAATACAATCTTTATTTGAAATTTTTACACCATCATTACAGATATATTAAAATTCAAGGTAAGGGGGGGGACACATGCAGGTATCCATAATAACGGAGAGAACATTGCGCGTCGGGGAGTATCCTGTCCGTGGCACACTTGGGGTATACCAGACACCAGGGGTAATCAATGTTATCTCCGTTATTCTGAATGAACTTTGATCTAAGTATGGAGACATATGTCTAAATTTTTTTGATATGCACTAGCACTTTGACATACTGGTTGAGACATTGTGGCAATAAACTATTTGCACTTGCACTTTAAAGACATAGAGTGACTGGGCTATATGCTGTATTAAGAACAAAAAGTGCAATATTGTATATTTATGAGCTTGACGCCCCTCTCCCCTTATTAATGTGCCCACGGTGATTTGATCTAATGTGATGATTTTCCATCTTTGCTCCCATCGATACCTGCATGTCCACCCCCCCCCTTACCTTGAATTTTAATATATCTGTAATGATGGTGTAAAAATTTCAAATAAAGATTGTATTATTTTAGTTTGGTGTGTAAATTGGCCTAATTTCTAAATAGGTGCTTGTGCTACACATTGGCCAATACAGATGGTGTAAACTGTTTGAGGAGATGGTGTATGATAACAAGTAAGAATATATTTAATGGAAGATATAACAAAACACCTCCTCTTCCCCATGTAACCCCAAGAGTGGTATTATAAACCAGGACTGATAGACGTGACACATGCACGATAACGGGCGCGCAATCTTAGTGAATCGCGGTACAGTGCATTATCGTCGGCAACTAGGGAACTCCGGGGACGGGTAAGTAAATGTGACCCAGTCTGTTTATACTGTTTTCAACATAGAGAGCAGCTGCATATCTCTTTCACACTACTGAATTAATGAGAAACCAGGAATATAGCATGAAGCAACAGTGTACTGATTCAATGGTGAACATAAGAATAATCCTTTAGAAACTATGATGTACATTAATAATCTTAGTTGGAATGTCAGAAGCGTATTAATATACTGCTGCAACAACATGATATTTGTATACCAGAATATCAGGAAAGAAGGATCCATTTGTTGCAATAAACAACAATAACAATTTTTAAAATTTTTTACTCCAGAATCTGTAACTGAGACATATTTTGCAAACTGCCATTTCTCAAGCACACGGCTCCAGCTTGGCACAGCGCAGTGCTGAAAATGAGTTTGGACTGAGTTTTTATTTACAAAGCCAAGGATGAAAAGATTTTCCAAAATCCTGCAATGTTTACAGTCAACCCTGTCCAATTATAAAAAAGTTGACTCTGCTCCAGAGTGTGAATCAATATGAATTTAACATAAATCTTACTGGGAAATGAGGAAAGTTAAATTACTGTATAACCTTCCCTGAACCAAACAGCTGATATTTCTGCAGAGACTTAAACTAAAAGTCTTTGCAAATACCTTGTAATTTGAAGTTTTTTGGCCTTATACAATAATTCCTTTCCAAAGGTGGGAGATGAGAGCTGAGGAGTGAGCAGCACAGACAAGTCACAAGTTTTTTTTTCACTTATATTGTAATGCAAATCCTTAGAGAAGGCAGAGAGGCATATGTAAAATGCAGGTGTGATGGGCTACTGCAACTTGTCTTTAAAGGGAACCTGTCATCAGGAGCCCTTTTTCTGGCTCACTCATGTCCCCATAGAGAATATTGTGCCAAAGTGTTTAATAATAAAACTGTCTTTTTCTCATCAAAAGACAAGTTAGATGAAGTTTACCTTTCTCTCTGCAGAGCAATGTCCCGTGACCCATGGGTGTGGCCAGTGAGAAGTAGTCCCCCCCCTCAAGAAACCGTTCTGCAATGCGTCTGTGTAGGATGGATATCGGTGTATTTATTTAATTTGAAATAGATGCATGATGGAGCAGTTTCCCAGGCGTGGGGAGAACCGCTTCTCACTGGCCACTCCCATGGGACACGGGACACTGCTTTGCAGAGAGAAAGGTAAACTTATAACTAACTTTTTATTATAAAAACTCTTTGGCAATGTGCCAGAAAAAGGACTCCTGATGATAGGTTCCCGTTAAAGAAGACCTTTCACCAGCTTGCACATGTGGAGATTAACATTCTGAACGGCTGCTTCACAAATAAAGGGACACTGTAATGGGGATACTGGACTCAGGGACAACAGACAGAACAGAGAACCCTAAACTCCAGCCCCTGACAGCCCTGCCTATCGCCTCTGTGTTTTTTCACAATCCCTCCTAGGTCACAATACTGACATGAAACAAGACAAATAAACAAAAAAACACAATAAGGGGTAATAAAAAGGTCACAACTGAGAGAACATATATGGAACAGAATCACAAACACCAAAGAATAGCCACAATGCAAGTTTGATGCAAGTTAATTGCATCAGACTCGCTTGAGGGTTTTAGGCCTGATTAAGAGGAACTCTGCCCTAAGTGGTAGGAACAGGCACTCGCAGTCACACGGTGTTAGCTCTTACTGGTCCAGAGCCTGGCGGCAGAGGGACGTGTGATCTATATTCAATTCACAGCCAGCCACTAGAACATAGTTCACACTGCCGGACAAGAGTAAACCACAGGAAAAGTCAGTGTTTCCCTAACCTGTAAGGAAGACACAGACATGGGCGTAACAGGCACTTTTAATTTTCTTTCTAGCCCCAACAATTACATACATATCTGTCCTGGTATCTGAACATTGTATTCCTCTCCACTGTCAGACAGGAGGAGTCACTGTCCAATCAAAAGCACACAGTGGGGGAGATGTATCAATCTGTCTACATTAGAAAACTGGAGGAATTTCCACCTAAAATGACCCGTCAACACATTTACTAAAGATTTTAGACCAATTTTAGGCTATTTTCAGA